>MEIZ01000438.1:25417-39864 GCA_001723225.1 Globodera ellingtonae
ATTTTTTGAAGAAATAGTGTGCTAAAAAGAGAGAGTCAGACGGTTAGAGTAATTTGGTCATCAACGCACCCCATCTAATAATTTTTTAGTTACTTTTTTGGAAAATTTTATTTTTTTAAGAAATAGTCTGCTAAAAAGAGAGAGTCAGACGACGAGAATCATTTAGACATCAACGCACCCCATCTAAAATTGTTTTAGTTACTTTTTTGGAAAATTTTATTTTTTTAAGAAATAGTGTGCTAAAAAGAGAAAGTCAGACGACGAGAGTAATTTGACATCAACTCACCCCATCTAAAAATTGTTTTAGTAACTTTTTTGCAAATTTTATTTTTTTAAGAAATAGTGTGCTAAAAAGAGAGAGTCAGAACAGGACATTTAAAATTGTAAACATTGGGGTACCACAAAAAAATGACATACGCAGCCCTTAAATCCTTACATTTTAGAATATGTTATTTAAAATTAATTAATTAAAGGGAATGAATCAGCTGAAGGAAGAACTGAGTGTAAAAATGGAGCAGTATCAGAACAAACAGCAACATAACATCGACGCGTTCACTGAAGCACAAAAGGGAAATGGTAAGGCACTTATTGTTCAAATGCGTTCATATAAAAAACTTCGGATCCGCTCGTTTTGCGCGACCAGTTTGTCGCCAACAATTTTAATAAAAATGACAAAAACCCTCAAAAATCATACAAAACTCGTGCATGTCGAACCACTAACCCGAATCGAGCATTTCCGACAAACCTTACTAGAAGCACCTTTTTATCGAACTCTGGAAAGTTTTTCTTTTTTCAACAAAGGGAGGGGCACAACCCGGCTATTACCCATTTTTTGGCCGAGGTTAGAAAAGTATAACTCCGGCACAAATTCATAAAACAGCTTTTGATCCTAGGCTTAAGCCTAAGCTCCCTTTAGAATTAAAAATTTCGTTTGAATGTTTAAAGATCATCTTAAACCTTAATGGGTCATGCTAAAGCATTAGGAGTTTGATTACAACCAATTTTCATTATCAATGTTTGTCGGCGCCAAAATAATAATTTTTTATGGGCGAGGAAACTTGTCGCGCCAAAACGAGCCCGACCGAAAAAACTCGGTCTCTTTTTTTTGAAAAATAATATTTAAATTCAAATTAACAAAAAAAATTAGTAGGACTAATGCCTCAACAAAATCGATGGGATTCTGCTGCATGTCACGACAAACTCACACTCATTGAGCCCAATGGATTGATTGTCCAACTTACTGGAAATGATTTGGGTAAATATTATTCTTTTAAAGTGATTTGTAGAGACCGGAATTTTGAAAATCCTAGATCGAGATTTGGGGATGGGCCGAGACCTGGACTCTCGAGATAAAAAATCTCGAAATTTCGAGCGTCCATGTCTCGGACCATTTTTTGGGCCGGGATCTCGGCCGAAAACGAGATTTTTCAAACTTTCCTTAGAACCGTTACGCATATTTTAAAGATTCTCGGTCGGGATCTCGCCGATCTCTAGTGATTAGATTAGAACGGTTTATGTAAATAATTCACAATTTTTTGAATTGAGTTTACTTTTCAGAGTTTTGCTCTGTCTTCGCTGAACGGCCAAGTCCAAACAAGGGGATGGGCATATTCTACTACGAAGTGAACATATTAGAGGACGGGGCGTAGTAAGTTAAATAAATAAATAAATGTTTAGCATTGAAATGCTTTCGAAGCATTTAAAAAAAAATCATATTTAGCGATATTTTCATTGGACTTGCGACGAAAGAAATGGCGTTGCACAAATGTATTGGTTATTACGAAGGCACTTACGCATACGCAAGCCATGGAACTTTTTGGGGTCACGCGGTTAAGGGATGTTCCCACTGGGATCGACGTCCGTACATCGTTGGAAAGCCCAAAATTGGTGCCGGCGAAGTCATCGGATGCGGCGTCAATTTGGCAACTCGCCAAATCATTTACACAAAAAATGGACGGCTTTTGAGTGAGAAAGAAAAAGAATACAAATTAACACTAAAATTGTTTTTTTGATGCTTAATTAAATATTTATTATTTGTTTATTTTTGCAGAAACTACCGGTTTGTTTGTCGATTCTGCCGCCGAATTGTTTCCATGCCTTACGTTGTTTCATCCGGGCGACAAAATTGAAGCGAATTTTGGACCGAATTTTGAATATAAATTTTGATGTTTGAGGAGGAAGCGCCCGTGGAAGTGTAAAACAAATTTCCGTTTAAATTATATTTCTTTGGAAGGATACGTCGGATGGAATTTAGATTTTGTTTTCAAATTTGTCTGAATTGATTTGTGTCATTTTTGCAAATCTGCTCGAATAAAACAATTGAATTTCCGAGTCTCGATTCTAAATAAGCAAGAATGAGGTTCATCGACTGACTAAAAAAGCAACAATCAGAAACGGACCCGGACGATTGAGTGCCCGCTTCCGGTCCGAACCAGGGTTGCAACGGATCATCCGAAATCCGTTTTCCGAAATCCGGTATTTTCTCAACCCGAAATCCGATCCGACAAATTTTGGGCACCAATCCGATATCCGATCCGACAAATTTTGGCAAATGCGATCCGAAATCCGGATAATTGTCTGATTACCTATGCCAAATGGCGGACATTGCCTGTAGTTAGAGATAGTACATAAATACAGACAAATTGTTTCGATATTTGCCAAATTGTCCCCGCGCAAAATTTCCAGCCTTAATTAAATACAAAACCCACTGTTTTAGCATCTTTTAAAATCAGCCCAAAATATAGCCAAAATGTCTAATGTCTATGATGACTTTATTATTGTTGACGAAAAATCGATCACTGATCTCTCAATTCAAAGTTGCTGTGGTAGACGTGGATGTGATTCTGAATTCAGTGATCGGACTGCGTTTTCCGCACTGTAATATATTTAAAAATCTATATCATTTTTGGAATTTCTACTTAATATGAGCGCATTGTTTCTATTTTTGGAAAGTAATGAGTTTTTTGTTGTTTTTAATAGTGGTGGGATTCAGAATTTGGTGGGATTCGGACCGGAAGTGCGCGATCTGCAAATCGGATTCTTCTAAAAATTGTCAAAAAATATCTTAATTGATGACTCTGATCAGTTGAATTTGTCAATAGAAAAAAAAATTGTGAATCGGTTGAAATTATTGAGAATTAAGGAAAAAACGCCTTTTATTCTTAATCGGCTTTTGGGTTAATTAAAAAAAGTCGATTTTCCCTTAATTTTAAAAAATTTCAACCGAAAATCTTGACCAAAACGGTCCCTCCTATCGGGTTGCAAACTTTAAGGAGCCATAACTTTCTTCAAAAGTGGTTTCCGCAGAATTTGCAGAGATTCGTGCATTAGATAGAGTGAGAGAAGTCGATTGGAATATAATTCGGCCGTTTTGAGTTGGGCTCATATTTAGATAGGTAAATACATAATTTTATTCTTAATGTCACCATTTTCAGCGAGTTTACGTTGCTCAATCAGTCGCGACGTTTGCAAATCAAGGACATTGCCTCACATTCAACGAATACGTCGGAGGCGTTGGCACAAATTGTTTTATGGAAATGGGAAGGAGGAGCACAAAAAATTGAAAAAGTGAATAATTTTCCTCTGGTACGGTAGAAACATCGGGTAAATTATAGTGAACGCCCCACTCTAAAAGGAAACTTGGCCAAAATGGATATTTTTGGCCTAAATTTTGTGTCTTCCTTGCACCAATCTCTACAAATTTGGTATCATTCGACAGCCCTCGCGAGACAAATCTATCGGTATATCATTTATGTCCTTTTGGAGTGCGGCGTTCAGGATGTTCACCCGAAACATCTTTAGGGTTTCGGGCCGCAGAATAATTCTGGCATCCGTCTGCCCAATTTCGAACCACGAAATCGATTTTTAGAACATCACACTCAACAGAGGCAAAACAGTGGAGATCGATTGCGACAAAGTTCATTGCATCAGAATTCTAAAAAGCGAAAAGTGATCGAGAAGTGAATATAATTAGTTCCCTAGATTTCTGAAATACTATTTTCTTCATTCTTTAGCCCGTGCGCCCTCAGCTCTCCGGACGACTGATTTGACCGTACACATCGGCGACCGTCAGGTTACGGTGTCCGCCAGTTGGTCGATGCTCGTCTCGCCGGTGGTCAAACGGATGCTCAGCGTGGAGATGAAGGAGAAGCAGCAGCGGGCGCTCAACTTGGACGGCCATGACATCACGATGGAGCAGTTCATGCAATTCCTGGAGACCATCAACGAACATCTTCAACACGGTCGAACTCATCCAAATCGTGAGCTGACACGGTGAAAAGGAGATTTCAAATTCCTTTGACGGATTCAGCAACAAATGTGCTCGTCCTGCTCAAGTTGGCCGATTACTTCCAGATCGATTGGCTGAAGGAGCGCTGTGACGCTCATCTGATCAGCTGCGTGGAGATTCCGCTGATCGAACGTTTTCTTCTCATCGATCGCTATCACCTCAACAATTTGAAGGTGGGAAAAACTGTCAGCAAAATTGGTCTAAACCCGAAAATTTTGCCGATTTTTTTCGTTTGGGGGCATTGCTTCCTTCCTCAATCTGGCGTTTATGTTTTGCGTGAATTTAGAATTTTTCCTGCACTGTTTGAATGCCGACAAATTGAAAGAGTTTTTGAGGGCAAATTATGAACAGCAGCTGTTGTCAGACGCGTCCATTGACAAAAAGTCTTGGTTTGAGCTGACCATCCGATTTTGTGCCAAGCCTTAGAGGCAGGCGAGGCGTCCCAGTGCTATTTTTATGAGAATTGTTTCTGAAATTCAAACTCAACTCGACATTTGTTTGTCTTACCATATTTCTATAATTTTATCGAGCCCCTCTTGAGGTTATTTATTGCTGACAAAACGCATAAAATGGAACCAAAGGATTACAAAATTCCATGCTCCCCCGGACAAAAAAAGAAAAAAAATTCCGACGGAAAAGCCCGCCTGGCAGTTTCCGACTAACCGTAAAAAAGCCGCCCAGGTCCAAGCCGATTATCCGGCCAAAAATTTGAAATTTGTGTACCACAAAAACAAAAAATTTTGAATACGAATCCGCAAAAGTTTGCTGATTTTGAGGTCAAAATGGAGTATTATAAAACTTTGGAAGAACATAATTTCTTTGATACATAATAAAGTTTGCAATCAAAGAAGCATAAATAGAGAGAGTCTTAGAGCATTGGAATTTATCTGTTCCTCCAAATGATTTTTTGCTGAAAAATTTTCATGCCCTCAGGGATTTTTCCCGAGTAGTTATCATCTTCCATTACGGTAGCCCCCTATACCTATGGGGGTGGTGTTACCTAAAAGTTTTTCATTGATTTTCAAATATTTTAACCGATTCAACAGCCGTTTCAAATTCTCAATTTTTATTTTCTTGGACGAATCCGTAATCCGTGCATCAAATAACTTATTTTGAAACAATTTTTTGAATAAAAAAGATTTCCCACGAATTTTGACGTCTTTCCTCTCTATGGTTTTTGGGCAAATTAATTTGGTAGTAACTTTCTTCATTGTGGTCCGGCGCAAAATTTTTGCGGATTCGTACTCAGCTCGACGAGAGGAATCGATCCATCGGGACCAGCATTTTAACTGGGAAAATCGGGACTGCCAAAATTGGTTTTCTGCATTTATGACACTAAACAACATTGAACGTTATAAATTTTAAAATATTCACTTCGTTTTGCTGAGCAAAAAAAAAAAAGAATTGAAAAATTTATGAATGTTATCTTAAATATTTATAAATTGGAAAAACAGCAATCTAGCTGTAAATCAACTAATTCTGCCATTTTGCATATTTATTTACGACCGCCATCTGACGTTTAAAACAGAAGCACAAATTGAAGCACCACAAAAAAGCCCAATATCATTTCATTTTGCCGTCGTCCTCATCATCTTCATTGGCTGTTCCGTGCGCGGAAAGTGATCTGAAATATGCCATTTTCTCTGCACTCGACCAAAAAAGCGCTTTACTCCCCCCCCCCCACCTCACCAGTCGATGTTCTGGTCGTCAACCGAAACAACAAGGTGATTGTTTATGTCGTGGTAAAAGATGGCCTCCCGATGCCATTCCATCCTCAATAAACCGGAGATTGGCACAGTCGCGCAGAACGGTGGCACCAAAGTGTTCTCGTAAACGCAAAAGGACAAAGTTGTCTTTGCTGCCTGCCATTTTGTAGAGTTTGTTGGACACAAAAGGCCAAATTTCGTGGGTCAAAATGTGCCAGCTGCTCTTTTCAGCGGGACAAATTTCCAACTGCAAAGTAATGTCAAAGTTGAACAAATGACGGACAAAGTTGATGACAGCGCGATCAATGTAACTGCAAAAAAAAAAATTGTACAATTTAAAAAATCAGAAATTTTTTGACTCGTACCCACCCAATCGTAATTTTGTTGAAGCCAATAATGCCTTTAAGTGGTGGCGATTGCGGGAGTGGTGTCGAATTGCTGGTTGATTTTAAGCACACCAGTGCCGTAAATTGTTGCACGACAGATGCTCAACTGTCCGCTGATTTTCCACTTCATCCGACCCAAATGTGCGTCCACCAATCGATCAAAGCGATCACTGATCAGTGCCAGCGTCAGTCCGAGTTTGACACGACCAAACAAAGCAAAAACGTCAAACCAAACGTCGTCAGCAACATGACTGCAAAATAAAGACGGGAAACCGAATAGTACATTTGTTGTTCTATTGAAAATTTTTGCGTTTCATCAAATTTTCATTAATTAAAAAAAAATAAATTTTTGCTCACATTTTTTTTAGGTGTCGCTGCGCTTCCCGCGGATGCTCCGACATTTTAAATAGACAAATCTTTTTGCTAATGTTCGAGTCGGCTAACAAATAAGCGCTTGTGTAGAAATATGTTTACTCGTTGCACTGTTTAATTTGACTGAGTATGAACAAAGTTAAGAACGGGTAAACGAATGTTGGCTTTGGCATCCACCGGCCACCCACCGGCACTATGGGTGGGCACTTAAACGATTCTTAACGGTTTCTGAGCTAATTTTTGTTTTTGCGGCGGGTTTCTCAAACAAAAAAAGGAATATCGAGACTAGGAAAATGATTTAAGCAAAATCTTATGTCATATTTGTGATCAGCACCCCTCAAAAACCCCAGGATGAATAGAAAGTGTCGCCATTCTCAAGCGAATATTTACCGATGCATCGCTCAATATGAAATTGGGATGCGGGGAGAGGAATTTGCCAAATGTGTGGAGAAAACAGAAGTGTGTGGGGGCAGAGAATGAATGACCTGCTGTAAACCAAGGGATGCGTTCTCAAAATTTTCAAAAGCATCATCAGAAGGCTATCGGCCATTTCGCCCCCCATAGACATTTCGCCCATTGGACATTTCGCCCATAGACATTTCGCCCATTGGACATTTCGCCCATAGACATTTCGCCCATTGGACATTTCGCCCATAGACATTTCGCCCATTGGACATTTCGCCCATAGACATTTCGCCCATTGGACATTTCGCCCATAGACATTTCGCCCATTGGACATTTCGCCCATTGGACATTTCGCCCATAGACATTTCGCCCATTGGACATTTCGCCCAGTAACGAAAAAAAGGACGTTTCGCCCAGTAATGAAAAAACGGACGTTTCGCCCATCGCTCGCCCATTGAATGATTCAGATTCGAATAAAAATACTACCAATCGATTCCTCTCGTCGAGCTGATTACGAATCCGTAAAAAGTTTGCGCCGGGATTATCTATGAAGAAAGTTATAAACCAACAAAAGTTGGCAAAAATGAGAGTTGTCATTGTGTTTTTTGAGTCTGTTTTAATAATTTATTGAATTTTTGAGTGCAATTTTAGCCAAATTATTCAACTTTGGATTAATTTTAAATAATCCATTTATCTAAAATACTTTACAAGCTTTTATTAAATGTGGGCGAAATTTATGGGCGATGGGCGAAACACGTCCGTTTTTTCTACTGGGCGAAATGTCCAATGTGCGAAATGTCCAATGTGCGAAATGTCTGGACACCTCATCAGAACGTGAAAAAAACATCATTGCGCACCAAAAAGCATCAAATTTGACATTTCTTCATTAAAATCAAATTGTTTTATATTTGTTGTCACAACAAATAGATTTGACCAATTTCTGTTCACAAATTAGCAGGCTTCGAACCGAGATTCTACGCCGCCGAAAACGCGTAGAAACTCTTTTTCCATTGGCATTTCGTGGTTTTTTAACTGAGTTGGCATTTTGTTGGCGCGCCAAATGTTTCAGCCCAAAAAACAATTGTTTAAATATCATTTATTCCCTTCCCCCTTTGACCTGTAAATTGTTTTCTCCACACATTTTGCAAATTCCTCCCCAGTTTTATTTTTCGATCGCCCTTTATGTAAATTGAGAATTTAAAAGAGATTTTTGAATCGGTTGAAATTTTATAAAATTAAGGATTTTTGGCATTTTTAGAAACTAAAGTTTAGAATTTTCTAGTAATTAGCATGTCAATTTCAACTGAATCAACCAATGGAGAGGAAATACCAGCTGATCGGGGTAAGGAATTCGATTTATATTTAATAAAATTCTATGTAATGTCCAGGGCGGAAGCCAGAAAATTTTCGGGGGGGGGGAAGCCAAAAAAATCCATACTTATGTACTTTAGGGGTGCATTTTCGGGTTTATTGCATTTTTCTTAAAGAATTTTTCCAGAAGTAAAACCATCGGGGTGAAATTTTTTGTTCTACCCGAGATTCTAAAAATAATAGGTAATTTCAACCGGCAATATTAATGTTCAGAATTCGAAAACCCAGTTCTTTTTGGCAACAGTTTTAGGCTTTAATATTTTGAAAAAATTAATGCCATTTTCTTAGGACTAGTGCCACAACAAAATCGATGGAATTCCGCTGCATGCCACCGGGGCCTCGCGCTTTCTGGGCCCGATCGATTGATTGCCCAACATAATGGATTGAATAGCGGTAAAGTTAAAGTGATTTGATTAAAAAGCTTAATAATGTAAAGAATTCACATTTTTTGATTGAGTTTACTACTCTTTCAGGCTGGCGTTCTGTGTTCGCTAAACGGCCCAGTCCAAATAGGAATTCTGGCATCTTCTACTATGAAGTCACCATATTTAAGGAACAATGGTGACTTATATACAAATACGGTAGAACGGGATCTGGACTGCCAGTACTGAAGTGCCCACCCTGGGACTTAGTCCCACCGGTCCCAATGTTTCCCAAAAGCCCGTTCTCGTACTCTTATCCTACTTATAAATCACGCCCTGCTATGTGCTCTGAAATATTGTTTATATATTTAGCAATGTTTAGATTGGACTTGCCACCAATCAAATGCCATTGGACCGTTGTGTTGGATGGTGCAAAGACACTTATGCATACGGGTGCAGTGGCTTTTTTTTGGGTCACGCAGTCGACGGATGTCGCGAACACTTAAATTGTGGACGTCCGCGCATTAAAGGAAAGCCTTCGTTTGGCGTCGGCGACGTCATCGGATGCGGCGTGGATTTGGCTACTCGCCAACTCATTTACACAAAGAATGGACGGTGTTTGGGTGAGAAAAAAAAAGAATAAAAATTAACACTATAATTTTGTTAATTATTATTATTTTTTGCTTAATTAAATATTTGTTTACTTTTGCAGACACTGCCAAATTATTTGTCGATTCTGCCGCCGATTTGTTTCCATGCGTTACATTGTGTGACGCTGGCGACAAAATTGAAGCGAATTTTGGCCCGGACTTTAAATGCAAATTCAAATGAGGAAGCCCCCCGACGGACAGTGAAATACAATTTTTTAATTTATTTTGTATTTGGAATGGTACGACCGGTGGATTTTACAGTTATACATTTTTTGTTGTCATTTCGCAAATCTGGGCTTGATAAAGAATTTAATTTTCTGAGACTCGATTACCAAACTAACATTTTTAGGTCGTTGGGGCTAGAGTCTGGTAATATAAAGAAAAATTATTTGTTAGCATCCATAAACGAGACAAAACAGCAGTCGGAATTGTGTATAAAAAAAGTCGCAAATTGATCGAATTTCAGTTCACAAGTTGATTGGCTACCGGTCTGATCGTCGTGTCGTCCGAATGTCGAATAGAACAAATATTTCAAAAGGTCGAGTAGAACAAATGCCATTTGAATGTGCAATTGAAAAATGGTTATTAAAAGTAGAGCCCGGCGGGAACGGGATTCCCGCGGGAAACGGGAATCCCGGTCCCGTTCCCGTCTTTTTGCCCAGCGGGATTTTTTACGGGAACGGGAAAAAGACGGGATTCCCGTTCGGGATTCCCGTCCCGTTCTTTTTGAAAACCCCGTTCCCGTTCCCGGAAATTTTATTTCAGTCTTTTTCCCGTTCCCGTTTATTTTTCTTGGCGAAATGTTTTCAAAAATTTAACAATTTTGGACCAATTTTCATCACAAAAATGATTAAATTTCAAATTTTTTTTAACGGCGGCGCCTATCGGCACCGCCAAACCCACCCAAAATGTGCCATATTCTGTTGGTTTCTGATTTTCTGAATCAATTAAGATTTCAAAAGCTTAAAAAAACTACCGTTTTTTTAAGATTTTGGTAGCAAATCTCTTATCAAATTGAGCAAAAAATGCAAAATTTTCTCGGCGGCGCCTATCGGCACCGCCGACCCCTCCCCTCCTCCACCTCGAGAAATGAAATTCTCAAAAAATTTGAATTTTGAAAAATTCGCAAATCGGAAAAAATTAGAAAATTTTGAACAATTTTCTAAACAAAAATGTTTTAAAAATTTTCCGACGGCGCCTATCGGCGTTGTCGGACCCTCCAATTGTATATCAGAAATTTATCGAAAAGTGCCCGCCAAAAAATTTCGAAAAATTCTTAGTTTAAAAATTTTCTAAATTTTTCCCGTTCCCGCGGGATTCCCGTTAAAAATTGAACGGGATTTCTACGGGAACGAAAAAAAGACGGGATTCCCGTCCCGTTCTTTTT
The DNA here is from genome assembly GCA_001723225.1 of Globodera ellingtonae. Taxonomy (NCBI): domain Eukaryota; kingdom Metazoa; phylum Nematoda; class Chromadorea; order Rhabditida; family Heteroderidae; genus Globodera; species Globodera ellingtonae. Next base: position 36,345 of record MEIZ01000438.1, read on the forward strand.
GTAAACCCCGTTCCCATTCCCGTTCCCGGAAATTTTTTTTTACCGGCCTCTAATTAAAAGGTTAAAATAATATTTTTTGGCCAAACTCGAGCATTTTTTTTTCTATTTGAGGTTTGGATGATATTTGTTTCATTCGACATTCGGACTTGAAAGCGAGTTGATTTGCTCCGCGCAAAATCAGATGCAAGTTTTTCATTATCCAATTAATTAAATTTATTTGCGATGATTTTGTCGTTTTGTTACCATTGATTAAGGCGGTGATTGAATAACAATCAACTTGGTTTCAGAGTTTAACTTTTTAATTCTTAAAAGTCCAACCAACAAAAATACCATTCTCGGCTATTCAAAACAGTAAATCTAGCAGGATATAGCGCAAAATTTAGAATGGAAGCTAGCTTATAAACATTGTAAATTTCCCCTATCGATTACAACAGACCCCGGATCGATCGGACAAGCGATTTAAAATAAATAAGTATAAATAATATTGATTTGTTTTATTTATTCTTGACCAAGAGCCCCAAGTTATTTAACAAAAAGCATTGTTTGACAAACCCAGCCATTTCAATTGCCAGCGAAACTTTTACCGCGTTGTGAAATGTTCGTCGACTGGGGACAAATCCAAAGCCTTATTGGGTCAATTATTAGTTGACCATGAGAGGGCTCAAAAACATTCTGCCCAAACTTTTTAGAATTGGCGTCTTTTTAACACCTCTTTTAATCGCATATATCAATTACCTCCAGGTTTTTTAGCTCATATTTGGCATTTTTGACTTTTTAACACAAATTATTATCGCGTTGTGTCCTTGGAACTCAACATGTTTACCCTTTGGAACTAATGCTTAGCAGATACGAGCTCTGAAATAGTTATTCCTGTTGGAAAATGCAAATGATTGTCGATACATATATAAAAAATCCTTTTCCCACCCCCCTCATCAGAAATTGTGTNACGGGCAAAGATCGATGATTTGGAACGTAAGCAGAAAGCTGATCAAAAGGAACATCGCTCAAAGATTGACGAGGTGGGAACTTTTGAATTCTTTGACAAATTGATTAATAAATTGATAATTTATCCAAATACAAAATTTAAATTTGTAAAAATATAAAACAATGAATGTTTGTTGTTCAAAAGATGGCCAAAGCGAAGGTTGCTGCTGAATTGGAACATCAGCAACTGGTGGAAAATCACAAGGCTCTGCACACAAAGATGGAGCAGTATCAGAACAAACAGCAACAGAGCCAAGAGGAAAACGAGAAATTGTTAAATGCTCACAAGAATCTAATGGAAGAAATGAAGTTGAAGCAGCAACAGCACCAAAAGGAAAGCAACGACAAAATTGGCTGGTTAAATGAGGACCAGCAGAAGCTAAGCGGTAGGGAAATGTTTTCTGGCTTTAAAACGAAATTCTTTAAAATCAATTAATTTAATTTGTTTTGCACCGTTTCAGTTTCCATTGATCACTTTTTGTTGATGCAAAGTGATCAGAAGGCATTGCTGGAAAGACTTAATGGGCTTGAGCAGAAGCAAGCGGCTTATGCTGAACAACAAAAAACTGATCAAAAAGCACTGAGGGCGAAGATTGATCAAGAAGCCTTAACGGAATTTCTTCTTGTTTTTACAACTTTTTAGCAATTCAATGAACGTGAAGAGAAACTGAACAACTTTTTGGTAGATGGATTTTATCAATTCTTGACTTTAGATCCATTTCGAATCATGGGCTTTATTACTCTATTTATTTTGTTCATTTTTTCGCTGAATTTTGTCCAAGCGAAAGTCATCACCGAATTGGAGGAGCAGAAACTGTTGAATGCTAACAAATTTGCTGAATTGGAACAGCAGAATGCTCTGCAGGAAAAGGTCGTCAAGATGGAGAAGTATCAGAAAGATCAGCAACTGAACAGTGCAAAGATGGAGAAGTATCAGAAAGAACAGCAACTGAACATTGCAAACATGGAGAAGTATCAGAAAGAACAGCAACCGACCATTGACGACTTGCAAAAGACAGTTGCCGCGATGAGAAAAATTGGTAATTTCGGTATAAAATTTTATTTAGAATTAATGGAAAAAATTCATTTTCTTTTAGGCATCAGTTTTGAGCTTTAATATTTTGAAAATAAAATTATATTTCCTTAGGACTAACCGTTCAAAATCGATGGGATACCGCTGCATGTCACCGGGGCCTGACGCTCTCTGAGCCCGAACGCTTGATTGCCCAATGTACTGGAAAGAAAGGGGGTAAATATTATTCAGTTAAAGTGATTGATTAAAAAGGGTTTATAAAAGAGCACAAAATTTTTTTGCATTAACTTCTTTTCAGAACGTCGCTCTGTCCTCGCCGAACGGCCAATTCCAAAATGGGGTTTCGGCATTTTTTGCTACGAAGTGACCATTTTGGAGGAAAAAGAGTAAGTTAAATAAATAAATAGTTTAGCTCGAAAGACTTTGGAAGCATTTTCATTTAAAAAAATTATATTTAGCCCTATTCACATTGGACTTGCGACCAAACAAATGCCATTAAACAAATGGGTTGGATGCTACAAAAGCTCTTATGCATATCAAAGCACCGGCAATTTTTGGGGTCACGAAGTTGCCGAATGTTCCCGCTGGAATGGAAGTCCTTACATCGGAGGAAAGCTCAAATTTGGCGTCGGCGACGTCGTCGGCTGCTGCGTCGGCGTCAATTTGACAACGCGCCAAATCATTTACACAAAAAATGGACAGCGTTTGGGTGAGAAAAAAAATAAATACAAATTAGGGCCATTTAACCACTTTTGGGTTGTTTCTTTAATTTAAAGTAGGGTTGTACGGGACCGGGACCAGTACTGAAATGGTCAATTTTTTCCATTTTGGTACTGAAATTTTAGTCCCGGTTTTTCAAAATTCCTTTAACATCCCCTTATAATGGTCCCGGTTTTTTACCAAGCATTTTTTTTTTCTTGTTTTTGTCCAGTAGTCCCGGGTTTTTAGAAACTGCCGGGTTGTTGGTCGATTCTGCTACCGATTTGTTTCCATGCGTTACGTTGTGGAACTCTGGCGACAAAATCGAAGTGAATTTTGGCCCGAATTTCAAATTCAACATTGCCGCCAATGGCCTTTAGAAAGTGAAAAACGAGGGGATATATGGCGTTTTGCTGTTGGTTTTATCATTTATTTGTTCTTTCCCGATCAAATTATTTTATCAATCATTTTTTTTTCGATTTCTCAATTATTTCGATAAAAACAAATCCAATACACTTACATCTCTTATCGACACTAATTTTCGGCAAATCTTGTCAATGGGCAATTATTGCCAAGTAACGAATCGGATGTGCACAAAAAGTACCCACACAAATATCGTACTTTTAGCAACTTTTTTTGGATGTGTACTATTTTGCTGGCCAGAAAATATACATTTTCAACTTTTGGCTGGTCGCTGATGCTCGTTTCATCGAGGTTTTCAAGCTTATAACTCAAATTGGAAAGGAACTGATAGTGAGTTGCGGATCCAGCATTCCTCTCGGCCTTCGAGAAAATCCGCATGCC
>MEIZ01000439.1:5420-23662 GCA_001723225.1 Globodera ellingtonae
TGACCAAATTACTCTCGCCGCCTAACTATCTCTTTTTAGCATACTATTTCTTCAAAAAATAAAATGTTCAAAAAAGTAACTAAAAAATTATTAGATGGGGTGCGTTGCTGACCAAATTACTCTAACCGTCTGACTCTCTCTTTTTAGCACACTATTTCTTCAAAAAATCAGAAATTAAACTAAAACATTTTTAGATGGGGTGCGTTGATGACCAAATACTCTCGCCGCCTAACTCTCTTTTTTTAGCACACTATTTCTTCAAAAAATAAAATNATGACCAAATACTCTCGCCGCCTAACTCTCTTTTTTTAGCACACTATTTCTTCAAAAAATAAAATATTCAAAAAAGTAACTAAAAAATTTTAGATGGGGTGCGTTGATGACCAAATTACTCTAACCGTCTGACCCTCTCTTTTAGCATACTATTTCTTCAAAAAATAAAATGGTCAGAAATTAAACTAAAACAATTTTTAGATGGGGTGCGTTCATGTCCAAATTACTCTCGCCGCCTAACTCTCTCTTTTTAGCACACTATTTCTTCAAAAAATAAAATGTTCAGAAATTAAACTAAAACAATTTTTAGATGGGGTGCGTTCTTGTCCAAATTACTCTCGCCGCCTGACTCTCTCTTTTAAAATGTGAAAAGTCCGATACAATAATTTATACCTTATTTTGTAGACAAAAATATGCCTTCCCAAATCGTAAGAATACAGTTTTTGCTAAACATGGGAAGCAATCTTTTTGGTTTATTTATTAGTTTTTATTTGTTTTAACTTCTTAATTTATAAAATTATCTTATGTAATTTACTTTCAATGTACATTTCAAGTTGTATTTATGCATCGTCAATACCATAAATAGGTACGTTTTCTCGTTTAAATTTTAATTATTTTAAATTTGTAATTAGCACAAATAACATAGTTTTTCTTTTATGTATTTTCACATTTTAACTTTTTTGAGTTAACAGATCCAATTGGTTTAAATTGGTTTTTTGAATTCAAAATTTTTTACTTATTTCATAAAAGTATTGCACCCGCCCATTTATTTTTATACTTTAATTTTTAAATCTTAGCTCTGCAATCACGGCAATAATTAATTTTTATAGAACACAATATTCATTTGTTCTTTTTATATAACTTGGTTACAATTTTTTGATTTAATAAAACATTACATACTTATATTGTTTTATTAATCAGAATTTTAATAAATTAAAATTTTGAGTAGGTAGTTGACTGACGTGCCCACATCAAAGTGTTTGCGCATTTGCAATATTATTTAATATTTTAATAAAGAACCTGCATTTAGCATGTTTGTTTTTGATAATTTACCGTTCCACATTGATAAGAGAAACGGTTAAAATTTCAAAGTTTAAAATATTTTAATGATTTTATAAAGATAAGGAGTAAGCTTTCCAATTTTATTTTATATTTTTATTTCATTAAACTTAATTTTGATTTAATCCCAATGAACAAAATTAAAGAAGTTAATGTTTATGTTGCAATTTGAGAATTAGTATTTTAAATAGCTATCATGGTCGCTTATAAAAACAAATACAAAAAAAATTGTTTTTGTTTTGATCCCATTGCGAAATTTAATTTTAGTTGTTAATTTATTCTTTGTTAATTTTTTTTGTTAATTTTAAAATTTATTCAATCTTTAAATTTTTTATTACATCAATCCATCGTAAACGGCACCGGGGTCCTATGTCCCATGTGCGCCGTTATTATTGTTTATAATGATTTTTTAAAATAAAATATTTTAGTTAGTGTTGAAAAATAATCGAGAATGACATAGAACCAATACTTTCCCCACATTATCTCTTACAAATCTATTTTACCGACTGATGGGCACATTATTTTGTGTATTAATATTTGATTTATTGTTGTAATTTTTAATTGTTAAATTTGACTTATAAAAGCTTGACTTATTGAATCGCAACTTTCGCAGTTGAAATACACCATCATAATAGTGTTAATAAATTAAAAACTAAATATACAAAAATAAATTTTACCGAGGAAGCACCGAGTGCCCGTGGAACATTTTTAAATCAAATATTGATATATAAATTTCTTGAAAATAAACATAAAGTAAAATTTATGCAAAATAAATTTTGGTAGAAAGAGAAATTTCATTAACTAATAAACAACTTTAAAAAATTTTACAATAAAAGCCTTCAAAATAATTGGTTAATTATTTTTAGATTACTTTATTTTCGATTCTTATAAATTAAAATCTTTATTTTAAGTTTAATTTTAAAATAATAAATTATTGAACAAATAAATTATCGACGAGTAATTATAAATATCAAGCTTCATCTTATAAAACCGTAATGACCTTTGCAGATGAATCAAAATTGATTGCACACATGCCAAGTGGGCGCGACGATAATCCAAGCTTCGAGTCTTGTGTACGACAAAATATAATGTCAAATTTAAAATAAACACAAATAAATTTCTAAAAAATAAATTCATTTAAATTTTGTCGAAAGTTCCTTTTAATTATTAAATTAAGTTTTGAAAGATKAAGCGGCACCTTAATAATGAAAACATACGAGCGCGTCAAGGCAAAGCAATATTTAGTTGTTATATATTAATAATAAAATATTTGCAAAAAAAGTAAACACCAAAATTATTATAGAATCAATCTTTATTTTATAGAAAATTTGTTAAATCAAGGCTTCATATTACGATATTATGAAGGTCCATTTATTTGTTCTAGTCAAATTTCGTCAATAAAATCTATGACAAAAAAAAAAACTCAAAAAAATTGTTTATATACCCGAAAAGGTTTGCCAAAAAAACCCGTCAACTCAGATAGAGAGAGTTAGCCGACAGCACCATAACAGAAAATATGATTAATTAAAATAAGATAAAGTCAAAATAAATAATACGGCTTGCAATATTCACCTTTCTAAAATATAGTTCTTGCAGTTTAAACATCAAATATTAAACAAAAGTACCACCGTGAAGATAAACAATAAACGCACAATTAATTACATTATCAATACAATGTGTTTGATTGTAAATATTTTGATAATTATTATAAAAGATGACGGCATCAGTAATACAGTCTTTTACTTATGTAAGTTTAATGGTTTTATTACCTAATTTGTTATATTCTCCGGTCTGTAACTCATCAACATGAAAATTGCATTAAAAATAGTGTAGAAATATGAGATACATATTTCTTCCCAATTAAAATAGCAAATAACTTAATTTTTTAATGCGTCTTCGATCCGACGACTTTCTATTTTAAAATTTAGCTTTTCTTAATTTAACTGTTTGAGTTATTTTGTCATTAAAAAAGTATTTTTAAACAAATTTTGACTGTCTTTTTATTAAATAATCGGTTTTTCGAATAATTATTCGTTTTATTTATTAGTAAATAGAATTTTAGCCACTCCATTAAATTTTCATGTTATAATTTGTCTTAAAAATAGTTGTATTTTCTTTAGTTTAACCGTTTCGGCTGTATGCACATAATTGTTGTAATATGATTTGGAATTTTCAAATATATCGATAAGTTAAATAATGAAAACCAGTCATTATGCGCTTGTTTTCAAATTTTTGTTTATTCTTGTAAAGTGCAATTTTTCTTATTATAAGATTCAAATTTTTTTTACATAACGTTTAATTGATTCACTTTACATCTTTAGTGCCATTGTTGCATAACGATTAAATTTATTTGTAATTTTATTTATTTAGTAAACCAATTGTTTTGTTTTAATTATATTTTCAAAAGAGTTTGGTCGGTTGATTTCCAAATTGTTAAATGCAGAATATGGATAATTTTAGTCTTTGAGTCACTCATCCTCATAATGCTTGGAATGTTATAAAATGGGACGCTCCAGATTAATGTTGTTCGAAGAGCTCTAATAATAAGTAATTGTCAAATTAAATTAGATAATCAGTAATAAGTTCCACATTGCTTGCCAGTTCTTTTAGTGTTCATTTTCATGATAATCAATTCATTATTGATTAAAGCTGGATACTTTTAACTTTAATTCTATTTGTACCTTCTTTAATTTATATTTTTCGTTTCAATTTTTCTGCACAAATTTGCTGTAAAAAATAAATTTTTTTTAGCTATAAATTCCAATTTTAAAGTCAAAGAAGCGGCACTAAAATGATATTTTCATAGAATTTTTAAATATTTTTAATTAAAAGAAGTTTTGAAAAAATTCATCAATTTTTGCTTCAATTTCTTAACAAAGATTGCCGATTTTGTAAAAATTTTCCCGGCAGACCTACAGAAAGCTACAAATCAATCAAGATCATCAATGCTGCGCAAATTTATAATCAACTCCCTCTTGTACTTCTGGATGTTCGGTTTAGAGGGGTGGGCAGGACTAAACAATGCATTTCAGATTATGTAAATTAAACCTAAATTAATTTTATCATTTTTAGGTATCTCAAAAACCCCATAATATGTACAACTATTTTAAACAGCATAATTTGAGTTTTCTTATAATTATTTAAATAATCAATTTTTCAAGCAAAATAATAGAAAATTAAATATAATACCGGCCGACATATCAATTAGCTATTCAAAAACCAATTATAGATTAAAAATGGACTTTATGATGTTATTTAAAAGAAATTATTGATTAAAGTAAATAAATAATAATTTAAAAATATGATGAATAAAGACTGAAGTTAGTATTTTATTCCAGTAGAAGGCAGCCATCAATATTTATTGTTTCTTAAAAAGAAATTGATAAAAATCTATATTATTCGTTATTATTGATAATTGTTCAATCTTTGAATAACTTTTTTTTGAAATTATGCATTCTGGTTCATAATAAAGATATTTAAATTTTATTTATTGACGTTTCGATTTAAAATATATAAAATAATATTAAAAAAGCTTTCTAAATTAAACCCATTTAAAATATTTATACCCTATATTTGTCTCATTCTAGAATGTTTTTGGCAGAATTGGCTATGCTTGTAAAATTTGTAACAGAATCAAACTCGAATCAAAAAATCAATTTTTAAACCAAAATTATAGAATTTGTCAATGAACCGCATTTATACCCCTTATGAGTCTGATATAAAATTATAAATTATACACTAATAAAGCATTTAAAAATAATACAAATTTTAATTCTCATCCCAAACAATTAAAGTTGAATTGATTCTTATACTGATATGTTAAACTTTGTCAATGGCTTGATAAATCAATAAATTAAAATTATTCGCGTGTTATCATGCCATTGATTTATTTAAAAATGTGAAGCATTCGCAATGACTGTGAAAGAAAGATAAAGAACATAAAATTATTCTAATCTTCTTAAAATCTTAAATAATTTAAAAATAGCAATCTTTATTTTCTAAGAAAACATAACAACAGTTAAGCATTAAATTAATTTATTAACGACAACAAAACAAATCAACAAATAAGACCTATTTTCATGCAAATAATCTTTTTAATATTAAAATGTTAACTCTGGGACGGCTGAAAAAATATGCAAAAAACAACAACACGACTCGTGCAACGAAAATACAATGGCTTTATACATGATCATGTTTTTTAATATAATAGGACCAGCAGCTCTGATCATTAAAATCAAATTATAAAATACATTCACACAAACAGCAACAAAATTCATTCAAAAATCAAATAATAAGAAAAATTATTTCTCAATTCTTATTGTGTTCTATTAAATTATTTTTTGTTATAAAAGCGGAATTGATTTGGTAATTGATATTTACCGTTAAAAATTTGTTTTTAAATATTCTGTTGGCGAAATTAAAGTAAAATTTTGTGAAAAATTAAAAAAAAAGTTTAAATAATTATTGAATATCAATATATAAATGAAGTGATTAAAGACACAACAAACGAAAAGGTAAAAGTCCAAGCATATTTATATCATTATCTTACATTGTCAAAAGCATAGATATATTTTAGAAAAAATATTTAAAAATTACGAAAATGTTCGGCCTTAATTAGTAATATTCTTCAATCGAATGTTCAAATCGAATTAATAAAATAAACCAAATAAATGCTGAATTGAAAATATTAATATTTTCGTAATTTTTAATAGTTAATGCTATCCTGCTTTAAAATTTAAAACGCTTACAAAAATTTAATTTATTATATGCTTTTTTGATATAAATTATTTTAATTGTATTTTTAGATATTTTTTGTGTTTTAGCATAATCATTTTTGTAAAAGTTTAAAAAAATATTAATAGATATTTATTACCGAATTTTTTTTTTATAATTTGTTTTTGCAAAATAATGCACCATGCCTTGCAACTTTGCGCACACAGTAAGTTCTTCGGCTCGGCATCGAGCCGTGTTGCTAATTGCATTACTTGTGCTAAAAATTAAACATATGTTTTGTTTATTTTTTTCTGCTGATCCAGCGAAAGGCATAAAGATTATTATTTTAAATTATTTTACATAAATATAAAATCAAAAGACCCGCCAAAAATAACAGGAAAAGAAGCAAAGAACGTTTTTTTGTAACTTTTTAAATGTTTAAAAATAAAATAAAATTTACAAGCAGATATATTTTTAGCATTTATATTAGTGTATTAAAAAAATGGGAGAAACTTTTTTATGAGTTCAGTAGATGTGTATTCTTTTTATTAAATTGCTTTTATTCCTTAACCCACATTTTTTTTATAGACATAAACTTCCTTTACGTAGGTATTGTTTTAAGTTCTTAAAATTATTGGAGATTTCTTGTGAAATTTTTATTAATTTATCTTTAAATTATTTTTTTGATGTTGTGAGGCTGTCACTTAGAATTAAAAACAGTGTCTATCCAATTTTATTGCCACCTTGGTGCTTTGAGTTAATTGTGAAGTATGAATGAGTTGCTCTGAGGCAAAAAGTTTATTTTTGGTGAACGAGTCGCCATAGGAAACATTGTCCGTCAGATCATTGAAGCTTGGCATAAAAAGCTCCTGTAAATTCAGATTTTAACAATATTACTGATTGTTTTTATAATTTATATTTAAATCCAATTGTATAAAAAAGCAAATTGATTAAAATTATCTTAATTTTTCTAACTTAATTCTACGCATGTTATTTGTAAAAACTAAGAAATACTTTTTTAAGAAATATCTTAATTAAATAATTGTTGTATCTTGTTCATTTAATATTATATATTTTAAGAGATAATTGGCTTCATTTGTATTATATTTTAGAGTTGATAATTTTAGAGTGCTTCATGAATTTTTTAAATTTTTGTKTTTTTCACATTTTTTTTTAATGTTTGTATTAAGCTTAATGTAAATATTTTTTTGATATTTAACTATGTTGCACTTCACTGTTACATAAACATTAATTAATAATATTTCTATTTTATAAATTTAAAGTTTTATTGAAATTATAATTCAAATCTTTGTTTAATAATTGGCTAATAATGTAATTGATATTTGTTTTAATCCTTTAAATATTTATATTATTGCTATGAGATAAGCCTTTTCAAATTTTTTATTTCATTTTATTTTTTATGTTTTAAATAAAAATTTCAATGAAGTTTGTTTACAATGAGAATTTTTATCTGTCTCTTTCTCACATTCAAAAATGTATACTTTCGGCTTCTCTTTATTATGTTTTATTTGGTGTTATGATAATTAATCGGTAAAACAATTGGTATAACTGAGAAACGTCAAAATCAAATTATTCTTATTTTATGTTGACAGGTTTAATTAAAAAACACGGTTTAAATAATTCAGAAACATTGAAAAGATTAACAATGCTTTAATCGGTAGCCATTAAATTGGAAAAAATATGTTAGTTATGATTTTTTAAATAATAAAAAAATGTCGGCAATCAATAAGAATGTTTATTTAATTATTTCAACTTTCAAATAAAAAAGGTATCTTTTTTCTTTGGTGTAATTCGATCTAAATAACTACTGAGTTCGTAAAATTAAATGTGCTTTTAGTTAAGTTAATTAATTGTTAGCCTCTTTTTGTAAAGTAATTGGCTTCACCGATCGCTCGCTAATGAAAAGGAGGAAATTCGAGAAACGAAAGACACAATGATTTAGCTTCATATAATAATTTTTTATATTTTTATATTATTTTTAATTTTTAAATATAAATAACAAATATCTGATTTTTTTTAAATATAAATGAATAAAGATTAAAAATGTATTCATTGTATTAATTTTTAGCTGAATTATATTAACGAATGTTCAATTACAACAATCAGCGAATCTTTTCCCATTATCTTTACAAAATTATGCCAACAAATTTGTTAGATAGTTATTAAGTTTGATTAATTAAAACTCAAGCTGCTCGATTGCCAGGGAGCCGAGCCAGATGGGGAATTGTCAAATATCTATTTTGAGTAATATTTGCCAAATTTATAGATTCAATTTTAAAATGTTTTTTAAAAAATAATGTAAAAAATGAGCTGAGACTCTGATCAGAAATAAATAAATCAATGAACAATTTTATAGTTCTTATTTTAATAAAGTTACTTATTATTTATTTAAAATTTTAAATTATTGTTCCAAACGTATTTTGGTATACTGAGTTTTTATAAATTAGATTTTTTTTGCTAGTTTTTCAAAAATGCTGCATTAATTATTTTAGTATAAAAGTGTTTGTTTTTACAATGCGTTGTTTGGTCGCATATTACAATTAGCACATATAATATAGCATAAATGAATGTTTTTAAATTCATGATCGAATATTTTTTATATGGTATGTATTTTTTGAATTCAAATTTATGCATTTATACAGTAGATTACATTATTTAAAATTAAATAAATTTCCGTTGCTCCGCTTCCCCTACTGGCTGTTCCTTAGTCCAGCAGGGCAACTGCTTATGTTTTTATTTTAGGCCATTACTTTTATTGATTTATTCAGTTTCTGAATTGAGATTTTACATTTTTTATTACCTTTTTTAATTGCTCTTCATTTTTCTGTTTTATCATATTTGTTATTTTTATTTTTATTACTTTAATTTTTAATCTTAGCTCTGCAATCACGGCAAAAATTAATTTTTATAGAACGCAATATTCATTTGTTATTTATTTATATATCTTGGATACAATTTTTTTATTTATTTTAATATTAACTTTCATTTTTTGATACGCAAATATAATAAAATATGTAAGATGCATGAAATTTTCATAACCGTTTTCAATGCTCCACTTTATATTCAATAAGAATTTAATAATTATTTGCAATGTTTTCTAGTTTTTGTTAATTTTATTATATTGTTTTTTTTACTTTTGAATTAGGAAGTTAATTATCAATTTTAAAAGCTCGCACAGTTCTAATTGAATATTAATATGTTTTGACAATAATTTGATATTTTCGCCTTTATCGAGAAACCAATAAAATTTTTACATCTGTTTAGTAATTTTAAGATCATACCTTAATAAATAAATAATTTATTATTTTAAAATACAAGATGGATCTTCATTTTACTTATTATTTATTTAATAATTCTTACTTTTGCGATTTAAAAAAAAGATAAATGTAATTAATTACCAGAAAAATACAAATGACATAATCTGACAAAATAATTAGGAATGTTTTCAAAGAAGACGGTTAGCCAAACGTTGGGTTTGTGAACCACCGTATTAACACAACTACAAAAAACTACGATGCACTGCATAGTAAACATTAATAGTTTTAGAAGAATAATGTATTAGCAAAAAATACAAATTAAATATTTTTGACAAAATAGATAAACAAAACTAAATTTCAACAGTCATCCGCGGCGGAATTATGAGTTTAAAATGAATATAAAAAAAAGAATCTAAATTAGGTACATGTATTAAATGAAAACTTAATAAAATACGCAATAAAAAAAACAATTTTAAAAATGGAATGTTATTTGAACATTGAAATTTAATACAAATATATGTACAATCCTAAATAAATGACATCAAACTAATTTCGGATTGAAGGACTTTTTAAAGAAAAAAACCATAGGGGAGATTGTTTTTTTTTGCAAAATTAACAATTTTGGGCCAATTTTCTTAACAATTTTTGATATTATAGCCCATTAAACCACTTAATAAATAAACTTATATTTCGTTAAGTTATTTTATATTTAATGTTATTTTTAATAATTTGTTAAAGGTTTTTAATGAATAATTAATTGATCCCATGTCGTGGGATCTATCTATATCTGTTGTCGGCCCGGCAGTGCAAATATTCTTTTGGAAATAGTATTTATTAATTCTAATATAAATTTTTAGAAGTTTAATTTAATATTTAGTTATTGAAGATAACAATGATAATTATTAATTTTGAACAATAATAATAATTTCATTTTAACTATTAAAATATAAAAGTAATAAATCAAACAATATAGAATTTTTTACTAGAAAGGTCCGATCAAAAATGAGGTTGGGAGCCAACTTTATTTATATTTATCTTCTTTTTTTAAAGTAAATAATTAAAATTTTTCTTTTCTTTGAAGAATATACCATTTAATAACTAACTTGTTTTCCGACGCAGGCATGTTCTTTATGAAGAAATTAATGTAAATATATTTATTGTTTATTAAAAATGGAACTTGCTCTCTGTTAATAATGTTGTCAATATTAATAGTGTAATAGAGATATCATTAGAGTATATTAGAGGGTTGTTTTCAATATTGTATATTTATTCATATTTTTTCAAATTCAAATCTATATTATATAACACTGCGCCTTCTCCACGTAATTAAACAATTATTTTTTTGTTTAATTTATTTTTTTCCCCATAAACTATTAACTTTAATAAAAGTTTTGTTAATAAACACGTGGTATTTTCACTGTACGCCTTGGACAAGCTCATATTTAAATATTATATCTATTTTTACACAGTTGAGAATAGTATAAAAACATTATTAGTAAATAAGATTTTCATTACTTTAATCATCAGTAGAATTCAAAAAATGGTAAATTAAATTTTTAAAAACTTCTCCCAATTCTTCTTGCTAATCATAATTTTCAGATATCTTAATCTTTTTAATTTTAATTTGCGAATTTACATTTTAAATACATAAGCATATAATCAACTAATATCATAAGAAATATCGTCAACAAGTGTAGCAACCGATGACTGTATATATTTACTCGCTTTAAGTTTTGAAAGTAAATTCTCATTATAAAAGATTTTAAACCTTTAAGTTGCAATTTAATGCAAATTTTGATGTATTGCGTCTAAAAGTATTGGTGTTAATTGCTCGGCACTTCTCGCGTTATGGTGCTGCAGTGTCTTTTGTCTTCAGGAAACAGGTGAGCATTTAAATTTAAATTAATTTGTATTTCTTTAAGTTGCTTTAAACAGCATAAGCTTTTTCTATTTAATCTGTTATGAAAAAAAGAAAGATATTTGTATTTAACATTTTAATTACTTATTATATTGGCTAGTAAATTTCATCTATATTTAATCAAATACAATTTTTTTTATGTTAAATTTTTTTTGAAGTATATAGTTTCCAATAATATGTAAATCAAAAAAATGGACAAAACGTCCCCACAATTTTTTATTATGGTATTCGAAAACCCCTTATTCTCTTGCCAGTGATGTAGTCAATAAAGAACTTTGTGTGATATTTAATAAACGGCTTTAAATTAATTTGGCCGCATTGATTTTTTATTTCAATAAATGCTGGAATTATTGATACAAGAACTAATTTTATAATGTTATAATGTCATTYCATATAACCTAAATAATATATTCTTTATTCAGCAGGCTCATATATTTCTAGATTGTAAGGACTTCGTTCACCATTTGAGTAGGGTAAAGAGATGTTTTAGGTTTAACTTAATAAATTTTATTATGTTTTCACTTTTAAAAAATATGTAATAATTTACTTTATGGTTAAATTAAATTAAATTAATTTGCGCAGTTATATAAAATTTGTAATAATACAATTTTTATTAAATCGAGAATTTTTTAATGTCTAGTCGGCAGTTTTTAAATTTGTGTAATTATTGGCGGAATTATTTTTTCTTTGTTTATTTATATGTTTTTTATATTTATTACTGATTATTATCTTTGATGCACTCTTAATTGGTGTTCTTTTTGCTTAATATCTTTGATAGTTTTGTAATACTTATTTCATTAGCTTTATTTTATATGTTGCAGATGAGCCCTTTCATTATGCTGATTTTAAATTTGATTTCATTTTTAATGAAAAAGACATTTTATGATACTAATAGTATTTTATTCACTAATTTATTTTAATTTATTATATTAAAACTTCACTGCGAGCTGTGATCAATAACATTTTATTCTTTAATGTTGCATCATATGTTTTCGAATTAGCTGTCTGAAATTTCTTGTATTAAATATTAAATTTCTTTTGGAAAAATTTGTTTTGTTCAACGACTCATAAATATTTTAATGTTTAACGCATTATTTTGCTTTAATACACATAATATTATTTTTAAAATCATTTTCTGAGATTTTAATTTTGTGATTATATATTTTAAAAAAGGCCGAACGCGCAAATGAGGTCGTTAATATTTGCTACATATAAATTAGCACATTTTAGAAATGAAAAACTTTTGTTTGCTCAAAAATTAAATAAGATAAATCCTCCTGCTAACGAAGCGGACCAATTGATCGCGTGCATTTTACGCAAAAATAAAATTTAATAAATTATTTATTTAATTATTCTTCAGTATATGAAATTAAGGATTTCTATATTATCTTTATTAACCATTTCATTTACTGTAAAATTCTCTGACAAAAGCTTTATTAAAATTTATCTTTTAGAAAGATCTGTTTGGTAATATGAAAAATCTTTGTTAATTGCTCATTATGTCACATATTCAATGATTTGACTAAATTAAGTTAAAAAAAGCATATAATGGGGGTTTACCTTAAAATTAATTATAAATGTTTTTGTTTATTTTCATTTTATATTTTTTAATTCAAATGTACTCCACCGCCAGCTATTTATCGCTCTTGCATTCTTCACGTTGATGGTAAGGCGCATTATTTCATTGATTAAATCTCTGATTCCGTATGATGACCATGACTGTTTGCTTCTGTGGAAACTCTCTCTCTGCTTTGATAAACACTTTTAAGGCAATTTGCTCAGTTTTTTTGTTTATTTATTTTAATTTTCCCTATTATGCAATTTACTGGACATTTTAAATGTTATTGGAGCCTTTTGAAATTACAGTGGCATTTTTATATTTAATAAATAAATGTGGATTAATTAAAAAACAATTGCTTATATGCTCCATTTTAATTAGTACGGCCCAATCTTTTCAAAAAGTAGCTGTTGAACAGAGTTTAATTGTTAGGTTGACCCTCCTCGAGGGTATAGCAATTTGTGGATTTGTATATGTTTTTTAATTGGCATTTTTTATTTTTCGCAAAACAACAAATTTGCTACATTTTTATGTAAAATTGATTCTTCGATTCATAAACTTATAAAAAAATATAGAGAGCGAGATCTCGAGTCGAGATCCTCGAAATAATTTTTTATTTAATTCTAAATCTAAAATTTTATTAAAATAAATTAAATAATAATAAAGATGCGTATGAAAAAAATTGTCAATACAATAACTAAATAGTGTGCTAAAAAGAGAGAGTCAGGCGGCGAGAGTAATTCGGTCCTCAACGCACCCCATCTAATAATTTATTAGTTATTTTTTTGAACATTTTTATTTTTGAAGAAATAGTGTGCTAAAAAGAGAGAGTCAGACGGTTAGAGTAATTTGGTCATCAAGCACCCCATCTAATAATTTTTTTAGTTACTTTTTTGAACATTTTATTTTTTGAAGAAATAGTGTGCTAAAAAAAGAGAGTCAGGCGGCGAGAGAGTAATCTGGACATCAACGCACCCCATCTAAAAATTGTTTCAGTTTAATTTCTGCTAACTAAAAGCTCTTTTGAAAAAAAAAATGTATATTTTTTTATATATCGATAGTTTAAATATTCTTTTTTTGACTTGTTCTAAGTCATTAAGAATTAGTTTTGAGAAAAGTGTGTCGAGAGTACTTTGGACATCAACGCACCCCATCTAAAAATTGTTTTAGTTTAATTAAATTTTATTTTCGGGGTTTTGCCGGTTGAGGAATTTTGGATTTTTGCTTAGTCGACGAAATGTCGTATTTTTGCCTTCGTCGACGAAATGTCGTATTTTTGCTTGGTCGAGGATACGTCGCGTCGACGAAATGTCGTTCGGCGAAGTGTCAACGCATAATCTCAAATTAAATCTATTCACAGTAGCAATAATGTACCTATCAATAAAAAAAAATTGATTTCTATGCTTATTAATAATTTAATCAAAGATTAGTTGTCACTTACAGTTGCTAAAGATCAGAGACGAAAAAAATTAATTAAATAAAAAAATTTAAGCAAGAATTTGTTTGAGTATAATATATGTATATATTACACAGCAAATATATTATATTAAAAGTCATAGGCTGGAAAAGGAAAAATCATATTAGCTAAATATTGTAAAAAGCAACTGCAGAGCAGGGTTGCAGCGGATTGGGAAAAAAGTCGGATACGGATTTCGGATCGGATTGCCCAAAATTTCTCGGATCGGATTTCGGATTTCGGATTGGGAAAAACACCGGATTTCGGATTTCGGATAACGGATTTCGGATAAAGAAAATGAAAAAAWTTTTTGGTTGAAAAAATGCAAACTTTTGTGATTTTTTTAAAACTTTTCGGTATAACAATTTGTTCAATGTAACCCTTAAGTTCAATATGAAAAATCGCAAAGAGGCAAATTATGGTGAAGAAGTAATTTTTCGAGCTTCTCGGCGGAAAGACGGTTTTGGACAGCTCTTTGTGTGGGAGTCGGCGGTGCCGATAGGCGCCGCCGAGAAAAATTTTTRAAATTTTGACTCAATTTTGTTAAGATAGTAGTCAAAATTTTAACAAAATTAAGCATTTTGCTTCGGAATTTCGGGGAAAAAGTTTACGTAAGAGTGGAGGATGTCCGGCGACGCCGACAGGCGCCGCCGGGGAAATTTTTGAACAATTTAATGATATTGTTAAGGAAATTGAAGCAAAAATTCAGAAAGACGTGATGAATTTATTTCAAAAATTCTTGTATCTATTATTTTTTTACGCGCATTTTTAATTAAAAAATATTAGAACATTTATTTAAAATATTTATTAA
This sequence comes from Globodera ellingtonae, assembly GCA_001723225.1. NCBI lineage: Eukaryota > Metazoa > Nematoda > Chromadorea > Rhabditida > Heteroderidae > Globodera > Globodera ellingtonae. The sequence goes on from MEIZ01000439.1 coordinate 20,487, forward strand.
TGAGTTGATGCCTATTTGAGTAGAGGGTCAAGCGGGTTTGAACCCAACACCATAACATAAGACTCAACAAAAGGAGAAACCACTAGGCCATCGACCTACTTGGGAGGCATACCTTACAATTTTGTTTCATTTTTCTTATAAGAATTGTTGAAAAATATCAGACAAAAAGGTCTATTTATCCGGATTTCGGATCGGATTACCCAAAATTTCTCGGATCGGATTTCGGATTTCGGATTGGGAAAAACACCGGATTTCGGATAACGGATTTCGGATGATCCGCTGCAACCCTGCTGCAGAGTCGCGAAGAGTTTATCATTGTTTTGGCTAGATCCCTGTAAATTTAATATCATAAAATCTCTTGACGAATCTGGACATTTTTAATACTTTTTGATTAATCGGAACTTTGGTACATTTTTTTAAAATTTGCAATATGTTTTTTTTAATCTTTATTATTAATACAGGACATTGAAATTGTTTGTTTTACATTTATTAATCAGAGTAATTGATAAAATTTTATTTTTGAGGTTTAAATGAGAATTTTTGCATTTTAGAACAAATGTTTGACTATATAAGTTGGAAATAAAGCTCGATTTACGTGCCGCCGTATTGTATGTTTGTTTCATTGGTGTCGGATTCCGTTTTTTATTCTTTCGAAGTATGTGCTTGCTCAGGATTTAAATTTGCTGTCTTTTTGAGCACTAACCAATTCAGAAAAAATATTGTTTTTTTGTTCAAATGTAAAATGGGGTGCCCAAGCTATTTTCGAATTTATTCTCACATTTWAAAAATTCTTTTTGCTGAATTTTATCAAAATTGCAAGTTTAGTCAGCCTTTACGACTTGGAATATATATAATGTATAATGTATAAATCGCCATTCTTAGGATAGTTCATTATTATTAATCAATAATTTGTTTTTATTAGCTAACTTTTGCATATATATTAAATACATTTATTTTAAACAATCAATGGTGGTGCCATGGTAAGATGCCTGCTTATTCCAATCTGCACTCCGGTTAGGGAGTGTTAGTAAAACTTACTGAAACAATATTTAAATATGTTTCTGTTTATAACTTTTGAACGAGGACGGCTTTTGTGCGACCTTAAGCATTAAGTTTATTTTATTGCAAAAGTCTTAGTTATATTTTATATATATAAAGATATTAATATTTATGACTTTTTCAATACAATCGATGTAGAAATTTTTTATTTTATTCCTCCAATTATTGTCTCTAAACCTTTTAATAAATATTTTTATATATTTAGAATTTTTGGTAAAACAAGTAATTTTAAAAAAAATAATAATAATTTAGGTTTAATTTTATGTTAACAATAATTTTGTATAAATATGTTAATTGTTCATTAATATATAGCGAACATTAATACTAGACATTCGTGCACCAAAATAAAGTGATTTAATTCCTTTGTGGCATAATTTATCATTTTTACAAAATTATTTGGATTCAAATTTTTACTAAAAAATAGCCATTCTGTACTGACTTTATTTAAGATTTGGGTACTTCTCTCAATTTCAAACTTATCCAATTCTTGTAATATTAAAAACTTTTAATGAAAAATATTTATCAATGACTGAGCTGTGAATTTACCACAATTTCAATTTTAATCAAATAAAGTAATATGTATATTTATTGTTTTTGTTTGTTGTAAGAGGCTGTTAATAAATTTTTCAGAATTAATTGTTTTAAATTTGTCTCATTTGGAAATGACCTTAATCATAATTAATTTATTCAAGATTTGAACAAGTTTAATTTTTGCGTTGTTTTCTCAAATTTCAAATTTTGGTTTTTGATATTTTGTGTCTACTTTTTTTCATTCAATCTCAATATGAATATATTACATAGCAAATATATTAACACAAAATATTTCTTATTAAAAGTCATAGGTTGGACAAGTAAAAAACATATTAGCTAAATATTGTAAAAAGCAACTGCACAAACACACGTACTACACAAAACAGGARAGCACCACCATCAATTATGATTCAATATATTCTAAGAACAATAATTTTTTATTTAATTCTAAATCTAAAATTTTATTAAAATAAATTAAATAATAATAAAGATGCGTATGAAAAAAATTGTCAATACAATAACTAAATAGTGTGCTAAAAAGAGAGAGTCAGGCGGCGAGAGTAATTCGGTCCTCAACGCACCCCATCTAATAATTTATTAGTTATTTTTTTGAACATTTTTATTTTTGAAGAAATAGTGTGCTAAAAAGAGAGAGTCAGACGGTTAGAGTAATTTGGTCATCAAGCACCCCATCTAATAATTTTTTTAGTTACTTTTTTGAACATTTTATTTTTTGAAGAAATAGTGTGCTAAAAAAAGAGAGTCAGGCGGCGAGAGAGTAATCTGGACATCAACGCACCCCATCTAAAAATTGTTTCAGTTTAATTTCTGCTAACTAAAAGCTCTTTTGAAAAAAAAAATGTATATTTTTTTATATATCGATAGTTTAAATATTCTTTTTTTGACTTGTTCTAAGTCATTAAGAATTAGTTTTGAGAAAAGTGTGTCGAGAGTACTTTGGACATCAACGCACCCCATCTAAAAATTGTTTTAGTTTAATTAAATTTTATTTTCGGGGTTTTGCCGGTTGAGGAATTTTGGATTTTTGCTTAGTCGACGAAATGTCGTATTTTTGCCTTCGTCGACGAAATGTCGTATTTTTGCTTGGTCGAGGATACGTCGCGTCGACGAAATGTCGTTCGGCGAAGTGTCAACGCATAATCTCAAATTAAATCTATTCACAGTAGCAATAATGTACCTATCAATAAAAAAAAATTGATTTCTATGCTTATTAATAATTTAATCAAAGATTAGTTGTCACTTACAGTTGCTAAAGATCAGAGACGAAAAAAATTAATTAAATAAAAAAATTTAAGCAAGAATTTGTTTGAGTATAATATATGTATATATTACACAGCAAATATATTATATTAAAAGTCATAGGCTGGAAAAGGAAAAATCATATTAGCTAAATATTGTAAAAAGCAACTGCAGAGCAGGGTTGCAGCGGATTGGGAAAAAAGTCGGATACGGATTTCGGATCGGATTGCCCAAAATTTCTCGGATCGGATTTCGGATTTCGGATTGGGAAAAACACCGGATTTCGGATTTCGGATAACGGATTTCGGATAAAGAAAATGAAAAAA
>MEIZ01000439.1:28566-39923 GCA_001723225.1 Globodera ellingtonae
CAAATGATAAAGTTTTGTAATATTTTTTATAATATGTATTTCAAAACAAATAACCTTAATAAAATATATATAATTTTAAAATTTAGTTTTATTTTTTATGGTTTTAGGAGTTATTACTTACTATTTGTATTTGGGCACAAATGTCGTAAAATTATTTTAAATTATATCTAATTGTCAATTTATTTATTATATTTGTTGATTACATTGCATTATTCAGTTTGTAGCGTCCCGCTTTTCAGCGGCCAAAAGGCCTTGTGTGCATTTGTCCAAAAAATACAATTTTACACRTTGATTGGTGCAGTGCGGCCGCTCTTGTCGGGACTTTTTATAATTTAATTTTATGTAATTGTCWGTTTTCTTAGTCCGAGTGCGRGTGTATATCGCTCAACCGTGTCGAATTCCAGCCCTTCTTTCTCTAAGCGTTTTACAATGTTCCAAATAAAAAGTTCKTATTTTTGTAGATTATTTTGTTTTTTTAAATTTTGTCTTGAATGCCGCTTTCATTTAATCTTAATTATGGTCATTATTTGTTATATGCAGTAAATTTTTTTTTTAACTTATTGCTTGTTATTTCATCATATATTAATGCATTGAATTAAATAATATTGCAAATATTAATATGAATCGGTATTATAAAATGATAATAATTGTTTTTCATAGATTGTTATGTGCGCCCGCAAGAGTTGGCGGTTTGTGTTGACGATTTGTTCCGCTGACAAGCGCWTCAAGCTATGAATATTCCACAATTTAATGATCCGTAAGGCATTTAATAATTTAATTCGTCAATGCATGTTCATTTTTTAAACTTAATCCAATCTTTTATTTTAATTATGGGTTAGGTTATAAGATAATTTGTTAATTACTCTTGCGTATGGAAATGCAATTTTGTATTAGCTCTTATTTTTTATTTTGCCACGGAGTGGATAAATGATTATTTAAATATAAATTTCAATAAACATTTTTTAAAAAACTGAAAGATGAAATACTTATGTTTAAAAACGCGTTAATGTAAACAAAAAAATAATAAAAACGATTAAACAATGACTAAACTACAAATCGAGACTGCGGATTTATTTGTTGTTAAATGTTTTTTATGTGTATAAATAGAAGCTCAAACTAGCCTTTTGCGGATAATTTCAAAAAATTTAACATCTATTTTTAAAACTGGCATTAAACCATTAGACGCAATAAAACATCAAGTTTAATATTAATTGTATTTTAAATAAATTCATATTGCAAATTCAAAAAAAAATCGGAAATATAATATCTTGAGGATTAAAAGAAGATGATTAAAAAATAATAAAAGATTTATTATCAAACCTAAGAATAAATGATAAGATTAGTAAATTAATACACTGTATAAAATTGCAACATTCAAAATAATATAACAGAGGTAAGACACTTCAAAAGTTACCGTTTAATGGAAAATAAAACTAACAATGAAATATTCAATAATTTTAAAATATTAAGGACATACAATCGGATCTGCTTTTAAATTAAAACTTAATATTTCATAATTAAATTCCAATTTTAAAAAGTTTTAATACTGCTATATATAAGAGAATGTATAATCAGCGAAAATAACTAATGAAAAAGTCAAATTTTCAAAATGTATTTTTTAAATGTGTTAAAACATTATAAAAGCAAACTAGACTACGATAGGCAATACTTGACAAGAATTGAAAATTTGATCACGAAGCCCACCTTCGTCTGGAATCAAAAAAACTTCGACTATTTCTCATTCAACACCGMCCCAAATCTATCCAGGAAAACGTGGGCACGTACACAAGAGACCACCCGGACTTCGTCTAAGTACAAAATAAATTAACAATAAATTACAATAACAATTTTATTACAATTTTAGATTAAAGCTGCTCAATGCATATTACAATCAATGATTAAACAGAAACATTTAAATTCTTCCGAAGGAAGCTGGCCAAAACAATAAAGCGTTTAATTTTATAATGGTGAAATAGGATCAGTAAAAGGATTTCTTATTAAAATTTTTAAATAACTTTTCTTGTTATGGTAAGGACATAAATCAATTAGAAATTAAAAATAACAAATTTATAACAAAAAAATATTTTAAAAATCACAACAATAAATCAAATACACAAAATAATGTGTCCATCAGTCGCTAAAATAAATTTGTAAGAGATAATGTAGGAAAGAGTTGGTTCTATGTCATGACTCATTATTTTTCAGCAATAACTAAAATATTTTATTTAAAAAAATCAAAAGTTTAAAGTTATACACAATAGCACGGCGCACAACTGGACACTGGTGCTGTTTACGATGGATTGATGTAATAAAAAATATATTTAAAGATTGAAATAAATTGTAATTATTAAGTGTTTAACGCAAAGTACTGTGTTAATCATATTAAAAATAAATGCGTTAAATTCGATAATTTTCATTAAGTATTTTTACATTTATTTATAACAGTTCAAAACAGAAAACCAAATGTTTATTAATGCATAAACTATTAAAMAATAAAGAAATCATAACAGAGTTTTCCATTGACACGCTGAAATACATGTGATGCTAATAAAATGTTGCCACGTATGAACTAATTCGGCATTAATTAAATAATTCAATTTAGGGAATAAACTAAAAGCCATATATAAACAACAAATGTTTTTATTAAAAATTAAAACCAACCCATTATCTATGAAATTAATAAATAAAAGAATTATAAAATTAAAAAGAATGCATTACAGCACAAAAGTTATGCTATGTAACTGAATAAAAACGATCTTATTTCCGTTCAACAAGAAATAATAGATTCTAATTTATAAAAAAAGTCTACAAACAAAATTAAAATTCTATTTATATAAAAAAATTTACAAGTAGGCTATAATACTCGGGCAAAGGTTGACCCTTAGTACCGGCTCGACAGATAATAATGTACATAACAAAGTTAACATTTTCTTTGTTTATTATATCAATTAATAAACATTTTTTAATTATAGCATTAAAATAAATTTATAAAATAAATAAATTAATAAAGGATTTTTATAAAAGCTCAGTTACGACTCACCAAAACTAACAACGCTACACATAAAAATATTTAAAAAAGATCGATAACAATTGAACTTATATTTTAGCAATAGTCAAATTTAATAGATTTATATTCAACCCAAACAACGTTTATTAAAAAGAAATCAAAATAACTAAAAAGCTACGATTATAGTAAAAAAAGTTATATTACTTAAAATCATTTAAAATTTGAAAAAATATTCTACTGAAKCTAAAACATACCGAAATAAGTGCACGAAATTAATGTTTATGTTACAAGAATGGTAAAAATTAATAAAATGCGACAAAAAAACGTTATTATCAATTTTGTAACTATAAAGTCAAACCATAAAAAATTGTTTACTATTTTAATAAAGTAGAAATAAAACAATCAATTTACCGAAATAAACGCCTTGAATTTAAAGTTTAAATTGCTTTCTTAGTTTACAAATAATTGTATATTTTTTTTAACAGATTACGAATAAAAGCCAACAATCGTGTTTTTAAAGTTGATCCTCTATCAACAAAATTATTTGCTTAAAGGCAAATCAATTAAGACGTAAAATATAAAAGACATTTTTAATCTGGTCAATTTAAATTAGTGTTCGGCAAATGGCATTGAAAATCGATAATTGTGAAGACATTCTATTTATGACTTGCGTGGTATAGTTTTGAAATAATCATAATCATAATAATTTAACACAAAGAGAATTTGATCACAAATTTGTTGAGGCGAATCGAATGGGATTTTTCGGGGGGAGAGAGTTCCACATCTGGGTAATTAATTACTAATTGGGAGCCATTATAAGCAATTTTTTTATTATTGGGTTTACAAATTTTGCGATTACAATTGTATATTTGTTATTACCAGTTTTTAAATTATTATACACTTTTGCCAGTTAAATATTTAATAATTTTTAGATTTACTGATTGTACATTTTAATATAATTTTACAATAAYTACGGAAAGCAGTCAATACATGGAAATATTTTTTATACTTTTTCTCAAAAAAATTCAAAGCCTTTCGAATGTTATATAYTTAAAAGTTTCAAATAATAGTAWATATTTTTGMAATTTCATTTTTACAATTGAACATGAAACCCATCTTATTTGTTCTAATCATTGGTTAACCATATTTATAATAAAAGCTTATTGTATAAAAAACAAGGAAAGATAAAAGCCGTATGTGACGTCGCAATGCTGGATTGAGGATGTCAGACGACAATGTGCATAATTTGATCAATTCTAACAAAATCATTAATCTATAATAATAATTATTAGCAAAAGATTAAAGTAATTAATTGATATTTAGCAGTAAATTATTATTCGTTTAAAGTGACTTGCAATTGTACGAACATTAGATTTTATTAATATAAATAAAAGCTCTTAAATTAAATACAACTTGCTACGAATAAAACAAAGTTTAGAAATCGTTAAAATGCCATCATTGATAAAATGTATAAAATGTGTAAAAAATTTGAGGAAAATTAACAAAGATAGTTGAGTTTTGAAGGGTTTTATGCAAAAATTGACTGGATTTTGTCAGATTTAGCACATTAAATCAATATTTTGGCACTTTTTAGGGKTTTTGGTCCATATTTTGGGRGGTTTTAGTCCATATGTTAAGTCTAATTTTGCGTTTTTAGTCAATATAAATCCAAGCTCTACAATTACCCTTCAGTCCTCCACCGGCAATTAATTATTGGCCTCGAGGCCGGACCTGTGATTGYTGCAATGGACATCTTGTCATTACATCTCGAAGGAAGAACTGTCTAAATATAAATAAATTATTTCACTGCAAAATAATTCAAAAATTATAAATCAACTTTAAAAAGTACTGAAAGTTGAAAGTAATTTTAAAAACTTTATTATATAGCATCATAAAATTCAAACGAAGTAATTATACATATTCATTTGCCCATTTCTATAATATTTAAAAAATCATAATAATTTAAATATAATATGAGAAAACAAACAGATAAGTTGCTTTGAGTTGATGTTTTTATAAAATATTAAAAATTAAGTGGTTACACAAACAATTTTAAAAAGATATATTGCTAAAATTAGAATTGACAGCTATCTACTGCAACAAAGGCAAGGCGTAGCCCGTTTACCGCATTTCCTCTATTAGTAGCCCCCTGAAGCCCCCCTCTAATTGTAGCCCCCCCCTCGAGGGTGATTGAAAAATAGAAGCCCCCCCTCCATTTGAAGCCCCCCCTCTAATTGTAGTCCCCCTCCACTTGTTTGCCTCCCCAAGCCGTGAGCTTTTAAAATTATCTTTAAAATTATCAAGTAGGTACCTACCTACCTCATTACCATTTAGGTACTAAAAATTAAGTGTATATTAATCAAAAANCGCTGCAGGCGTCAGCATGATTGACAAACAAGTTTTTGGTAAAAAATGTTCAATTCTATTTTTGTTAAATATTAAATTTGTAGCTTTTCGATTTCTTTTGTATTTATATGTAAAATTGCAACATTATTATTGTTCAATATAATGCTTTATTTGTTTTAATTATTATTTTTCATCAACATAACGTTGACAATGATTTCTATTTTGCGATCGCGGTTTTGGATATAATATATTTAAAATTTCCCATATTCGGCCATATTTATCTGTTTTTAAATTTTATTTTTGATCAATTTCTATTTTAGTAACTTCACGTTAAACACTGTATTAGAAATCTATCTTTTAATAATTTTAATTTGTAACCAAATGAGCTGGTTTCCTGACTGGTGTGCATATTGAAACAAATTTTAAATGCCCAAGTTTTCCATGTTCACCGGCATATCAATAACTAAAAATAGAATTAAGTTATTTTAATAATAAGCATAAACTGAAGAGCTTTTCATTCCATTATTTGTTAGTTTATTTATTACAGTTATAGTTGGCTGCAAATGTATTGGCTAGTGTATGCAACGATGCTGTTTTTCCAATAGTAAATATAACTATTATTTATATCAAAAATTTATGATTTGCACTCTGGTTTGTTTATTTTTTTAAATTTAAATGTGATTTCTGTGATATTTTAGTACTTTTATTTTATTTAAGAATTTTATGTAAACAATCGGTATTTGCTATTTGTTTTAAAATGATTTAAAAAACTTTTTTAAACAATCATTTATCTCATTATATAAAAATACACCAACCTTCTCACTTCAAAAATAATATCATTAGTAATTTACACAACAAAACCATTACGAATTAAAATAGCTTATTATTTTTAAAACCATCAACAGGCTGCAAATTTTCTCAAAAAATACAAAAGAAAATAATATATTTTTTTGCGTTTGTTAAATTACAAAAGTCTGAAGCGTCCACATTGAAGAAATCATACTTATAAAAATAATTTTATTAATACTTTTAAGTGGTTGATTATGATGGACGCCGTGAATGGTGTTATTTATATATACATTAAAAAAAAGCGCATACCCGTTTGCTAAATAATTAATACTTTTATTAATAAAAATCTTACTAAGCGTTAATTATTAACGAGAAAAAATAAAAATAATTAAAGGCAAAGTTAAATAAATAGAATTACAAAAAGACTCCGATCTTCACTTTCAAATTGTTATGAATTGATACAATGCTTCATAGTAAATAAGCTGCACAAATTATATAAAATGTTTATATGCTGTAATATATGTTTATTTGTTTTTAAGGCGCTTTTTCTCGTCTTTAATAAGCCTATTTTAAAACTATAAAAATTTTTGACTTTATTTATATTAGAAAACTTTAATCAATACTTTTATAGTTTAGTACGTTCATAAAATTATATTTCTAATCCCAATTGGCGTTATTGAGTAATATTATATCAAAATTGTCTGTTGGGCAATTTTAAACTTTTTAATTATATAATAAAAGTTTATTGTTTCCAATAATAAAGAGCAATTTCTTTTTTTATTTAATATATAATAATTTTAAAATTATTGTTTTACTTAAATACAATTCGTGATTATATTGCATGCAACATTTGCATTTAAAATTGCAAATTAAATAAAAATTATAATAGTTTTTTTCAAAATTAATCAAATTTATAAATGGAAAAATTAAACAAACATATCGAAAAGTAATTATTGTACATTTTATATTTAGTTTTTATTTGCGTGTTATAACTTTAATATTTTTAATTTTAATTTTGGTTGCTATAAAATTGGCAAAAACGGTATTCAATTGACAAAATTTTGTTTTGGTTTATATTTTTAACGATTTGGTTCGATATTTTTGCCAAAAATTTACAATATGGCCAACTGTCTAAGATTTATTAAAATATAAACAAAAATTCTTTTAATGTACTTTTAACATTCCTAATAATATTTGTTGAATTTTTAAAATTGTTATGAATTGGTGCAATGCTTCACACCAAATTTTATTATCAGCGGAGTTCTTGGCATAGTTAGTTGTCGCAAATTGGATTCAATTTATTTGGCTTAGTTAATTATTTTAAATAAATTAAATTAGTAATTAAACGGTTGTTTTATTAAATTTTCTTTTAATTTGTTATGTATTTTATTATTTGTAATATTTTTATTTATTATTCCCTTTTTTATGCTCGATGTTAATATGATAATAAAACTTAGGTAACTTATTTTAAATGTATTTATCATATTTTCATTAATAACATAATTTTTATCTTTCATTTAATGAACCCACCTGAAAAAATTTGTGTTTGTTTCTTTTTCAAATGCCTATGATTAAATTGGTCGAATTTATTTAAGTTAGATTTTTGAAGTATATGTTTTACTTTAAGTTTTTTAATAAAAAATCTCGTGTAAAGATAAATTCCTTTAGAAATGAAAACCTTGGAAATAAATAAAAACAAAAAAAATTATATTTTCAATTAATTTGTAGACAATTAAACGAAGCATTTATAATTGAAATAACATTGATGACAGGGATTGGATTTTTAAGCACTAAAAATGGCAAAAAAAAAGATGTACTAAGCACTAAAATTGCAAACCAAAATAGACACTAATCCCTAAAATAGGCACTAAAAGTCACTTAGTTTTGCTTAAAAATTTCTAAAATATAAAACAGCTCAATTCTTAAACGGTTGCTAAATTAAATTTTCGGCAATTGCTTTTTTAGTTTAAAAAAATCAATTTTAAGGCACATTTTTGCAAAAAAGGAAAACTCGTTCTTTAATATCAGCACCGTCTGCCTTTTGTATAAAATTCCAACCCCGTATTTATTTAATACAACAAATAATAAAAGCATAAATTCCTATTACATTTTGAACAAAAAAACATATCCAGTTTTACCTAAACAATGTTGCATTTAAAAGAGCGGTTTAATACCAGCAATTTTTGGGAACCAACACTCTCGGAGCCCCGACCTTTCTTTCCCACGCACTTTTCGATAATAGAACTGGAGAACTTGGAAAAGATTATGAGTTTTATAATATTTTATTAAATTAGAATTTATTTAGTATTTCGAATATAAATGATTTTTAATTTGTCAGAGTTTCATATTTATCATGTATTTATATTAAAAGTTTATATTAATTGTCATTTAAAGCAATTCACTTCATTTTACTAGCGATCTTGTTAACCACTTTTTTATTATTTAATTTTGTGTGTTGGCTACAGAAATAATATACCTATTATAGATACTTAAATATAGATTAAATTAAAATCTTTTTATTTATTCTGATGTTAAAGTTGAAATAATTAATTAAAGAAGGTCCATTTTTAATAAAATAAAAATGTTTTCTTATCTGTTGTTCTGTGAAATGTCGTACCAGTTCTTTTGACTGTTTGAGCGCCTAAAATTGGAAATCGTCAACTCAGCAACGTTAGCGAATATTTTACTCAGCAAACAGTTTTAAAATCACGCCGTTTATGATCAAAATGGTTACCGCTTGAACACTCGGCGCCGTGCTTGTCGGATCGTTGGACCAATATTAGAAACAAACAAAAAGCTTTTTAGATTCAATATTTATTTTTAGAAACTTTTTGCGAAGCAACATCATTCGGCTTATTTTTGTTATTTTATTTTAAGTACATTTTAAGATTCCGGCTTGGAAGGAATTTCAAAGCTCTTTTTAAGGCGCAATTTAATTGCACGAAGTTGAAAATTATTCAATTACTTGTAGGAAAACATGAATGATACATTTAACATATTTTTTTGCACTTGATGATATTATCTTTTTGTAATAATAATCAATTTTTTGTTTATAATTTGCTCTGGCTAATAATTATCCTCTCTTATTAATTTTAAATTTTTTAATATATTTAGTTTAGCATTTACGGGTAATTGAGTTCTTCACAATATTGGGCTTTTAAATTATGACTTTAAAAATGTTTTTTTAAAAATTTTTTCCAATACTATAATTTGTCAAAGCTCCGTTGAAATAAAGATGGGAAAGTCAAAAAAATGTTTTTGTTAATTAAATTCATTAAAAAAATTTGTAGTAACAATCAGCATTTCGTTACAGTTTGAACGATAAATCGAATAAAACAAATTAGCTTATGTCAACGTGCAAATGTTTGACTCAAAAACTGTGCTTTTATGTTTTTTTGGCGATGTTGCTTTAAAAAGATGTTATTCTTCCAGTGCTTTTAAATATATAACAATGCTTAGTTAAATTATATTGCATTAGAAAATATGCAACCAAAAGTGTACGGAATGTAATGATTTTCTACTATTATTTTAAATTAATTTTGTATGATTAGATTAGTATTCTAGTTTTATCCATTTATTTAATTCCGTTGGTTATAAAGTGTTGATCAGAAATTTTAAAGATTAAAACGATGGCAACAAGATCGCGTAGTTGATCTTTGTGAGGCTGTTAGATTTTAATTACATAATGTTTAAGCGCTAATATGGTAGTCATGATAGCATCTATTTTTTTTTTATGAAACCTAAATCTGTAAACTATTGTTTTTATATAAAATTTATTTTATAATTGCGAGTATCACAGTGTTTTTTTTGCTTTTATTTGGTTTTGGTTTTATTTTTTTGTCAGTTGAATTCAATATTAATAACAATATTAATTTAAATCAATTTCTAATTTTTTGCAGATTCAGGCATAATTAATTCAGTCAGTCTGGCCTTTGGAAGTCGAATATTTTTCTTATTTTTTTGCCGCTTTTAATGAGCCGTGATGAAAATGACATAATTGAGGAATATGAATCCGTACTTCGAGACGAATGCGCAGTCATCGACCGATTTGGTTCTGTTAAATGCAGATATTTTATAAATTGTGCTTGAACATTTAAAAATCTTGCCTTTTACATTGTTAAGCCATTTAAACTTTATTTTTAGGAAAAACACTCTTTAAACCAATTTTGTTATTGGATTCTTATGATTATTTTTTATTTATGTTCATTAATTTATTTCAACGTCGTTAACTTTGCCTTTTTATATAAAATTTGTTTTAAAATGTGACTTCTCGACTCATGTCGTATGTAGATCCTTTAAGCATATAAGATTCCTTGAAACGAGTAATTTTTTTTGTTGGGTGGCTTATTTTTAATTTTTATTTTTTTTTATATATTTTATGTTTTTGTTTGTATTTATAATTATATTAATTTACTTGAATCGCAGGAATCTAGACAGTTGCTTGCAAAACCAAAATAAATAAATATTTTATTATCATTTGTTAAATTTCATTATTATTTTTTTGCAATATTCTATTCATGAATACACGTTTAAAGAGCTCTTTGTACAGGAGGAATACGCGTAATTTTTCTTTGTTATTTTATTATTAATTCTCCTGACAGTTTTTATTTGATTTGATATTAATTTTGTCCTTAAAATTTTAAATAAAAATTTAGAATATGTTGTTCTAAGTTTGAATATATTGTTACCAACTGTGTGTAACTTTTTACTATTTTTAACTTGAATTTTTTATAATTTTAGTGCTTAGCAACAATATTTTAAATGCAAGTCAAACCAATTGTTTCGCTTTCCTCTCTTTTTAACGCTATGCCCTCTTTTATTTATGCATAAGAAACTTATTTCGTATTTCATAGCACCAAAAAAAAGTAGTTTTTATCTTTTCAGATTGGTAAATATCGTCTTATTTATAAAGGGCGATCAAAGAATTATGAAAAAGTTATTTATATATATTATTGGAACATTTACCTAGAATATATATTTCATAAACAAACGTTAATAAAAAAACTTTCAAAAAAAGAATTTAAAAACTATATTAACAAAATAAACTTAAATGAGGTGCTAATTAAATAAGTAAATAAATGAAAGATTAGCTATTCTTAGCCCTGTATTTGCCTAATCTGTAATTAATTTACAATTTAGATTGGAAAATTGATTTGTTGAATGAAAGTTTAAAACGACTGAAGAAGGTGCAGAGCTGGCGCCCCCCCCCCCCCGG
>MEIZ01000440.1:0-10207 GCA_001723225.1 Globodera ellingtonae
AACATTAATTAGCAAATCTGAATTATTTATTACTATTACTTTTTGGTTTTAAATTTAAATATGATTCAAAAGTTATTCGGTTTTGATCGGGTCTAAACAGATTAAAATTTTATTCGTATCGGCTTTAGACATATTTTTGTCAGGTCTCAATTATTATCTTTTATTTTATGTCTACATTATTTTATTATTGTAATAATGATTTGTGCAACTCCTCCAAATTTTGCAGCATTTATATTTTGTTTCTCTTTTAGTTCAACTTCATTAAAAATTTCCATTGTTTAAAATTATGGATCTTTATGCTTGTCAGTGTTTATATTAAATATTTTTTATAGTAGCAGTTTATATAATTAATCGATGTTAATTGCTTAGGTTTATTTTATAAAATTACCATCATAGTTCATAAAAAGAGAGAGAAAAAAATCATTTACACATTCGGAGGTTCGAAAATTCTTCWATTTTTACCCTGTTCTAGCTTGGCCTGTTCTGTTCCTGTTCTAAGGATTTTGAATCTGGTCCTGTTCCTGTGATGTTCTTGAAATCTTAGAACAGAACAGAACAGAACAGAACAGGAACAGAACAGGCCAAGCTGGAACAGGAAAACACTGTTACAAACCATTATTGGGTGCATTTTTTAAAATTTAATTTTATATCACGATCTCTGAAAGTTAGACCAGCAAGGTTACCAAAAAGAATTATAAAACAAATAATAAAAATGTATTAGAAATATTAACATTTTAAACTGACCGAACTAATAAAACAGGCTTTAAAATAGCACGTTGCTTGCAAAATTTAATAAATATAATTCACAAATATTAATATATATTTAAAAATAAAAATTATATTTTAAAATAAAAAAAAACCCAATAAATTAAGATTGAAAAACATTATTTAGGAAACAAAACCAATTAAAAATAAGAAAATCTTAATATAATTTGGGATTTACTTATAGTCTAGTTAAAAACATCATCAAAATTAGTGTTATATTCTAAAATCCTTATTTCATCAGTTGGATCTGATCAATGTTGCTTGACTTCAGCGAGCAATAAAACTACGACTTGATCTCGCTTAAAACCTATGACATCCGAAGGCGCAGCGACAATAAAGTGAAACCAACATTTAATGTCACTAGATGATTGATTATATTATGGATGCTAAAAGTTTTTTATTATAAAAAATGCTAAAAAATCCAAAGATAAAATATTATGAACTTTTAAATAAATTACAAACACCTCAAATATGCAACTACTTAAGCGAAATAAAAAATTAGTCTATAAAGAAAAATCAAATTTTTAAATATAATTTTTGACAACAGAAAAAAATTTCAAATAAAAAAATACAACTGATTTTTTATCGGGTTTTTAATTCGCATCTACGGTCATTATAAAACAATTAATAATTTAAATATAATGCAAATTAGTGAAGACCCGCAGACGCCTTCACTTCAAAACACCAAATCAAAAAAATTATCAAAATGATAAAAAAAAAGCTTTTCTTGACCGGTCGCCTCGCGGAGGGGTCGATGTTCGCGCACTTTTTTTTGTTGTCCAAACATTTTTGAGGAGATGCTGCTGTGCCTTATCCCACAAAATTTTATGATTAATATTATTTTTATTTTAATCAAAAAGTTAAAATACCCTTAAAAAATTAAAAAGATTTCAAGCAGAGTCAGATTCCACAAGACCGGACCTCAGCTCTGATCGAAGGAGTTTGCGAAAAAAAAAGCCGTAAATTTTATTAATATCGAATCGTTCCTGCACCTTTTAATGATAGCATAAAAATCACTAAGGGTGCTGTATGAACTTTTTGTCTTGACGCTGTAAACAAAAAACACTATAAAAACAAATCGACAATCTAATTCATAATTGTATTATAGTATTAAAAAAATAAAGTAGATAAGCAATACAACGCGAACGTGAAACGAGATGATATTTTTACCGAGAAAACCTTTGAATCAAACATCAAATTTCGGGGATTTTCATATATTATTTCTGAGATTGATGCAAAGTAACATTTTATTATTTGAAATCAAAACAAATTGACATTATTCGCATTTCATAAATAAGGTTTTGTTCGTAAATATTAACCCTTTTAATTAAAACTAAAACTTAATTACATAAATTTATGACATGAAGTAAATAAAATGAATATTTGAATAATAAAGTCATCTTTTATAAATTTCTAAAAACCCTTTCAATTTACATAAAACGCAGTTTATTCTGCATAATTAACGTTGATAGAGGATCGGAGGAGCAAGCACAACACGGATTGTTGGTTATGAAATTTTAATATTGATTATCTTATGGAAAAGGATTTCTATGCGAGTGAAGATGACAAATAAAATAAATGGAAATTCTAATCATTTGTATTAAATGAAAGCATTAAGAAAATATGCAAATATAAAAAATAAACTGCTACTTAAAATATACAAGGAACGCAAGAAACTGCTCAAATAAATTTTAACGGACTAACTTTTATTACTTCTTTTAAATAAAAAATCAGCCATTTATATACAAATGTTAAAAGAAATTTACCAGATTGTTAAAACGCTCTATGAACAGGTCCTTCGGGGCCAGCGGGCGCGAGTCGCATCGCCGGCACGCTTTAATACTTTAAATGAATAAATTTAGGAAATTTTAATTTATGAATAAAAAAAGCGCTTATCAATCGCTTTCTGCTCGTTAAGAAAAACAAGCTTACGTTGCTCAGGTGTAATGTTAGTTTTTTAAACAATATTTAATATAGTCTTTAAAAGAAACGAAAGCGTTGTTATGAGTTCAATTGGGCGGGAGGTTTCCGCCAAAGCGTTGGACATGGAGACGCGGAATTAAAAATTGTAAAAGACTTCTTAATTTTATTTTTTTCAATAAAGTTTTAGGAAACTAGTCAACATTTCGTTTATTTTTTAGTTAAATAATAATTAAAAGCGTAATCCTGCAAACTTCTTACATTTGTTTAACCAAAACTCACTCAATCATTTCCGTCCTTTTTTCCCGCTATTTTATTTGCAAATAAGAGCCCGAAAAAAAATTATTTATAATCTGAAAAAGACAATTAATAAAATATATTTATTTTTAACTAAGATTGCGCGTCTCTTTAAAACAAAATTAGTAGGAGTAAAAAGATCGACTGGTTTTAAATTTAGTAAAACTTATCATTTGCATCTCAGGCATCGATCCAGATTATCATGGGCAATGAAGAAATGTTTGAATAATTAAAATTGAACAATTATTAATTTTTATTTCTTAACTTAATAATTCCACGCGACGCGCAAGGAAGTGCTAGAGAATGAATGCATTAAAATCTGTTAAAATTACAAAAAATGAGGGTCCAAAAAGCTTTCAACCAATTAATTTATGCGTTTATACCTTCGYCRAATAATTTAACCAGGGTAAATGCATTAAATTTTTAGCAAATTAAATAATATCTACAATAAAAAATGTTTGAAACTTATTTATTTGTATTATTTGTGCAATTTATTATTTGTATTTGTTGATTGATATTTTGAATATTATTAGTTTGGTTTAATAAAGTTTAATTTATTTCTTTGTCATTTTTCTAATAATTATTTGGTCACAAATAAATCGTTTAATGATTTTATTGTTATATTTATTTGTTTTAACAATTGGTGTCATATACTTAATATTTATTAATAGATGTTGGTTTGT
Source organism: Globodera ellingtonae (assembly GCA_001723225.1). Lineage (NCBI taxonomy): Eukaryota > Metazoa > Nematoda > Chromadorea > Rhabditida > Heteroderidae > Globodera > Globodera ellingtonae. The sequence goes on from MEIZ01000440.1 coordinate 3,666, forward strand.
CTTAATTTTTAATGTGAAAGCAATAAACTTTTTCTTTCTGTAATTTTTTATTTAATGATTTTCTTATAATGGGACATAGCGGTACAACGATTCCGTGCAGAGCAATCAGCAGTTGGGTCGAATGTAGCAGCGTTTTGCCTTATGTGGACTTTGCGAGTCATATTATTCATTGGTAGTTAATCTATAGGATTCTAGATTTTGCTTAACATATTGCGCTCGATTAATGCTATTTAAAATGATTCGATTTTAGGCAAGTTTTAGGGCACTGTCGTCTGTAAACTTTTTACTTTTTTCTGCTAACGCTGTCAGTAATTATTTGGGACCATAATTATAAAATATTATTTTTTATTTAAAGTTTTATTCATAAATAAATGTATTGCTTTTTCGTTTAATGGGGTCTCTTTATTTTGTAATCTTACCTCAAACTTCTGTTTAACTGTCATTATATTCAATTAAATTTAAAAATATAAATTCTCATTTAAAAATTTCAAACCACGATAGTTTTTAATTGTGCGACCAAAGTTTTAGAAATTAGAAATTTTTAATTATTTTTGCAATTCATTGTAAAACCGCAGAACATGGCACCGGAAATAATAAAACCGCTTGCTCCACAAACACGGTTAAATTAAAGCAATTTTATTCGCATAGATAACTGAAGCACTTATTATACTTTTTTTCAAATCTTTATATTATAAATAATTTGTTTAAAATTGACTTTGATAGTTCTATCAAATTGATTGAACATACTTTAGAATTTTTCATTACTTAAATTTAAATAATAAAGGATTGGATAAAGGACAATCATTACTACAATACTTTGTCTCCAATTTATGGTAATATTAATTGCATATAAATAATTTTTTTTAGTAATTAATCATTGACTAAATAAAGAGTTTTGATGATTTTAAATGATTTTGAAAAGGATATTGATATACAAAGTTTAGTWAGTATATGACGTTTTAATTTATAAATTTTTAGTATAAATAATTTTTATGTGTTGATAAAAGCTTAATTTTATGTGACCTTATTATTGTAAATTTCCAATTTTAAATTGATTTAACTATATTCYGTTAAAATTTATATTAATCATATTTTGGAGCATTATTATATTGTTTACTAAAATTAATAATTTCATTTAATATTTATGTGCAGTAATTTAATTATATCTAAACGTACTTAATTGTGTTTTAATATTTTCGTCAATAATTATAACTGTTAGTGTTTTCCAATGTTAATGTTTTGAATTTTTAGTCACAATTATGAAGTTTTTGGCAAGTTGAAATTTATTTTGATATACATTCTTTTCGTTTCTCTATAAAGTTGAWGAATATTAGCATTTAAACTGTTTTTRTATTTTGGAATTTTCTTTTTAAACTTTAAGCCATAATTTAATATTAGCTTCATTTAAATTTTATGCGATAAGTTTTTTTAGCTTAATTTTGATTAGCATTACTTCAAATATATTTAAATGCATTAAAATTAAAAGGCCATATTATATTAGATAGTAGGCGCACACACAAAGAAATGCATAAGTTRAATAATTTTTTTAAAGGTGTTTTTATGCGGAGTCCAGTAGTTGTACATCATGTTCTCTTCACGCGCGCTTTCCGTCTTGCGTCTCTCTAGACGTCGCCGGTCTGTTCTGCCGCAAGTGGTTGCACGGCAAGCCGGGTTAATTAACTTTTTTTATGTGGTTTATACAAAATAAATCTAGTTCAACTATTATTTATAAGTACGGACAGGCCCACTACACATGCTGACAGTGTTAATTTTACTCTTGGATTTTAAAGCTTTTTAAAGCTTTTTAATTATTTTAATTATAAGTTTTATAATTTGATTATTATAATCCGCTTAGTCACACATCTAAGGTGTAAATTTACATTAATACAAAAATTAAGTATTACAGAAAACATAAAATGACAAATATTCATTTTTTAAAACATAATTTCATCAAAAGTATAAAGTAGGTGARGCTAAATTACAAAATAAATCACTTAATAATAATGCCTAAAATTAATTATTAAATACAAAATATAAGAAAATTCTACTCTGATCAATTGACATTTTTACAAAATCAAAATATCCACTCCAGATAAATTTAGACAATTAAAATAATTATTAATTTATACTTTAAAAATATCTTTTTGACATGAATGGCTCTTGGCATTTGTCTTGGGAAATGAGGAAGATCGCGTAAAAAAGCACTAATAGGATTTGAAAATATATGATTAATTAGTTCAATTAAATTTTAGAGTTAAGAAACAAACTTGTAAACAGAAAACAAAATACCTAATTGATTAATAGTAATGTAACGAAATAAAACACATTAATATAAAAAAAATGATAAAATGGGAAAAATAATGTTAACACGCAAATGATCTTGAGCAATTGCAAAAAAATAAGTAAAATTAGCATTTATCTAGATGACGCCAATTTCCAAACTTCAATTAAATTTATTCTTATAAATATTTTTAACATTATATATATTAAAGTTACCCAAAAATATTTACAATAACCAAAATAATTAATTAATATTGTTTGATACGTAAATGGATAGTGTGGACTCAGTATAATTGATGTGGGAGGAGTCACGACCACTTGGAAGAGCAAAAAGACGCTTTGACTTTGGAAAGACAGCGGGTATAAAAAACAGATTAAAAAAGAAGAAAGAATTAAAACTGGAATCGTATAAAAAAAATCGTTAACTTTTTATTTATACATTTAAATTGGCGCAAACAGCGTACACGACTGGACGCCAAGAAGTACGAATTCTTTGTTGTAAATTTTTAATTAACATGGTGAATTAATAATACCATTATATAATATTTAAAAATTTGCAATAAAAAATAAAGATATAAAAAGATTCAGTGATAATTGAAAAACTGTAAAAACGAGTCCGAAATGAATAGGGGAGCATTTGATGAAATAGAGACATTTGCAAGATTTTGTAAATTACCTAGTAATTAAGTAAACAAAAAAATCTATTTATAAATCTTTTTTATTACAGCTAGAATACATGCATTTATTTTTTAAGTTTTTTTGGTCAAGGCCCAATTCTGCAGTATTGCATAATTAAACAATTAATCTTTAACAAAAAATGAATAGGTATTATAAAGATTTTAATTAAATAATTAAAGCAATAAACTGACAACAATGACTAATTTTAACATTAAAAAAAAGAAAGGATGCTAAGAAAGTGTTAAAGAAAAACTTCATATTCGTATATCCATTTATTGTAAACAAAATAAATAAATTAATGATTTAATTAACAAAAAAGATCTTTTAACCTATATGATTTTAATAGTAATTATTTATATTATGGCAAAAAAATGTTATTATTATCTGTCGAGTCAGGATTATAAAAATAAAGTTAAACATCGGAAGAGACTAATAATTTTCAAAGTTTGATAATTTCTGACTATTATTTAAGCAAACTGTTTACTAATTTTTTTWAATMAAAGTTTTTGAAAAATGTATGTATAAAATTAACTAAAAACTTTAAAAATCAATACAAAGATCAACCGGTTCGGCAACACTCGACTACCAATTCAACAGGATGGAGAAACAATTCTTGGCAAACATCGATCAATCAATATAATTAAATTTATTTAATATTGAATTTGTATGTAGTCTTTAAATAGGTTTATGTTATTTAAAAAATTATATGCTTATTTTTTTATTGGTAAAAAAAATAGAGTAAGTTAAAAAGAATTGAAATCAATAGAATTGAGATTAGCTTTGCTTTTGCTTTTAATTTGTAATTTATATTATTAGGTACACAAATATAATTAGTTTAAAACAGAGTTTTTAGTTTGGTTTTATTATTTTTATTTGCACTTTTACAACACGCATTTAACTTAACAAAAATAAAGTCCGCCACTGCCACGTAGTTCTTAATGCGCATGCGCACCTTAAAAGGAGCATAGCCAATGGGGTATGTTACGCCAGATGGTAGTGGTTATATTTTTAGGTTGAAAGTTTATTTTAGCTTTATAAGTAAATATGACGTTAACAGTCTTCAATTTTTTCATAATAAAAACAAGTGTTACGACTTTAATATTAAAATTATTGTGATTAAAGCAAGTTTAATTGGTGATTGTTTTGTTAAACACAACCACACGATAACAATTGTTAAAAACATGAAAAATCTTTTTTTAGTATGAAAATATTCAATTTAATATTTTTGTTTAAATGTTTAATGAAAAGGTGAATTGGAAAAGTTCTATAATACCGAAACGGCTATTCGATTCCACATCCTCAAAATTGCCTTGGTCACAAAAAAAAAATTGAACAAAATAAATATTAAACGCATAAATTAGTTCATTTTATTAGATTTTTATGTTAAAATGGCTGATAAACAATCTAGCACCAAAAAAATAACGCAAAATAATGATCATGAAGATTAAATTCTGTACAAAATATAAAATTAACGAATGTGATCATTTTCAATYAAATAACGCACAACAAACAATGCGCYGCGCATTGATTTYTTYACTACTATTTGCACGATTCTGACGAAATTAATAGTAAACGTTAAAAAAGAAATTCAATCAAATTTTGTCAAACGTTCCTTTTAATTATGAATTAAGATTTAAACACCAAAATAAATAAATTATTAGTATACAAAATGAAATTTATTATTTAAATATTTCTGACCAAAAGTGTTGATAAAATCAACTTTTAAATATTATATGCTGATTGAATTATTCATTTTTTTTTATTGATTGATTAAAAAATTCAAAGAACCAATTAACAAACTGTAATTATGTAATGAGATATTTTTTTTTATAAATGTTTATAGCAGGTGTCGAAACTTCCTGCGGTGCATGTTAACTGAACAAGTGATATATCCTATTTACAATCAATATTACTCGCATTTTAATATTACTAAAAATGGATATCTCTTTTAAGTTTTTTCATCACTACGTTTTTTGTGAATATATTTAGGCAAATTATAGATGGTTTAATATGAATTATAAAATTACGATATCAATTTCTCTTATTTTCGCATCCATTATTTTTACAAAGTTATATCGTATCCAACTATTTGTAAATTTTCTTTTATTGCAATATTTAAATATTAATTTTTATAGTCTTACTTTGTTTTGTGAAATTTATTATAAATCATTTTATTCACATTAAAATTATCTTAAAATCATTTATTCTTTTATGTGCTTGCCGCTAAAATTATGTGCGGTAGTTCGTTGTTTATATGATGGTGCTTTTTTGAATCAGATTTTCGAACTAGATAATAATTAAAATTTCAATGCTATATCGGCTAAAATTTGCGGAATTTTTATAGCAAATAAGCTTTAGGGTGTATTTCAGTTTATATTAATATTTTATCATACAAATTATCAATTTATTATATACCAAAGTCCAACGCTAAATTATTTTTTAATTAAAAGCGCAAAAAAAGAAACATCAAAACATTTTTCTGGCGGCGCCAGCAGATCTCTCCCCTTCCTAAAAAACTTCAAAAAAACTACCGTAATTTTAAAATTGTTGCAAATCCCTTAACAAATTAATCAAAAATTCAAAATTTTCTCGACGGCGCCTATCGGCACCGCCGACCGCCACACCGAGTAAAGCAGAATTCGCAAAAAGAAATTGGATTTCTGAATTCAAAAATCGGCAAATTACGAAATTTTACACAATTTTCTTAACACTAAAAAAGTTTTGGCATTAAATTCAATTTATTTACACACTTAAAAAATATTCCTGATTTTTTCTGATTTTTCAGCCGGTCCTGATTTTTGGGTTTGACAGGTGGCTACCCTGATTTAATATTTCATGAATTTGTGGGACTGGACAGAAAATGCGTTGAATAAAATATTATTAAAAAATTTTTAAAAAAAATAGAGAAATTTGGGCATTTTATTACGTTTTTAAAATTTTTTGGGTTTTGTACAAAATTTTGGTTTTTGTCAACCCAAAAAAAACCAAAACGTAAAAAACCCTGATGATTTTTAGATTAACATTAATGTTCTAATTTTATTTTATTTTATTTTACACTTTTTTTGTTGTAAGAATTTATTTTTCCTTAGTTTGCGCCGAAGCATGAGAAGAAGCCACGATTTGAAACGAGGGGACGTTGACTGGGCCGTCAGAATGTCGGCGTTGCTGCTGATGTTGATCCCGAATTAGTCGGGCTAAACCTTTGATTATTAGATTATGTTTTCTTGAAATCCTTCTTTCGAGAGGAGTCTATCGCCAAATGTTTACGCACATACATATTCTCATCATGCGTAGTATTTTATTTAGTTTTTTAGACTATTAATTAACACTCTTACACCCTTAAAAAGATTCTGCTCCCAAGTGTGTAGTAAAACGCTCTACTTGCACAATTATAATGTATTTATTTGAATTTTTAAAATTTTTTTTTATTATAACTGTACTTTAATTTGCTTTTATATTTTTTCTTACAATGTTGAACTAGTTTGGTATTTTTTATTTATTTTAATCAATAGTTTTATATAAGTATTATTTATTTACCATGAACTGTATATGTATTTGTATTTTTTTGTTTTTATATTAACTAT
>MEIZ01000440.1:19629-40616 GCA_001723225.1 Globodera ellingtonae
AAAAAATACCGAGGATGCGACAAAAGAGCGACGAGAATTTTGGCGCGGAATCGCGGAAGCGATCCGTATCAATGTTTAAATACCGCGTTAATGTAAACAATTSATTATTAAATTAACAAATAAATAAMAYAAATATATGTATCATAAATTGCAATAATTTATTTTAAATTTAAAAATATTTCAGAACAGTTTGAAGACTACAATTCGAGGGAGTAGTGCACTTATTAGAGAAATACGCTTATATTACGTTATTAAATTGGCCATGTCTTGCTGTTTGGCATTTCCGCTGCTGTACATGTAGGAGTCAGCTTCTATGATTTTAGGGGCATTAACATAAAATAAAATGTATAAATATCTAAATCAAAAAACATTATTGAATTACAATAATTATTTGGATTTTTTGCTGTCGTTTTTGAAACGTTTAAAAATTGCAGGATAAATTATTTAGAGATGAACTCTTTATCATTATTAATTATCTAACAAATAAATTATTAGTTTAGTTTTCAAAGTCCTAGAGATTTTAGTGAGCAGTTGTGTTCTAGCYTTAAATATTTAATAATTTTTGTTTATTGACTTGTTTTTTATTAAACTGTTGAGAATAGAAACTTTCGACTAAAAATAAGCAAGTCTGTAGAGCCGTGTGAATAATTTAGAAACATTAGATTAAAACTATAGCAAGAATTAGACCATTTTCACATTTATTTATTTTTTACAAAACCAATTAATTGTAAAATACTTAAATAATTAGTTCTTTTTAAACCAAGCGAATCATGTTTATTCAATTTATTGAATATTTTCGAAAACTAAGTACTTTTAATATTTAGTATATTAATTATTGGTTTCTCTTATTTAGTATTACAATTATTTAAAATAGTAAGATTTTACATAATATCCGTATAAAAGCGCATCAAATATTAAATCCCTTCATCATGATGGCAAACGTATTGTCGAAACTGATCAGATAATTGTTGTAACAAAATATTCTTTAAATAAATTGGCTTAAATTGATTAATCACAAAATAAAAGCGCCATGATAAAATTACAATTTTAATCTTATAATGCATGAACAATGAAAATACCAGATTAAATTATACCTAAATTAAAAATTAAAACAAACCATATTATAAAGAGAAAACAAAATTTTATCCACTAAAAATAAGAAAAATTCCAATGCAAATAAGCGCCGAAAACGTCGGATCTAAAAAAGCGAATTTTTTTTTTAAAGTAAAACCAAAACAAAATTAACAACCAAAATATTTAAAGACTAAGATATGCTTACCGATTGAAAAATTAAACAATATTTTTATAAATTAAAATAGAAATAATCAATATTATAATACTCTTTAAACAAACGAACTTCAATGCTCTGAAATCTTAATGTTCAATTTTATGGGCTTTTAAGACGACATAACGCGCTATGCTTATATTTTTGAGCTTCGTGGCGTGACGCTCGGCTGGCAAAATATTGGAAGCTTTCCATCACGAAATGAAATTAGCAGAATTTCAAATTACTATAAATATTTTAAATATAAAGAAATTAAACAAAAACCCTTTTAAAGTGCTAGCTTTATGAAATACACAATAAAATGAAGTAAATTAATTCACGCCTGATGTGATTAAAATAGTTTTTTTCAGTTAATAGAAAAATTATATCTCAGATCGGATTCAATATTTTGATTGGAACTTATTATTCCAATTATTATAGAAATGTAATCTACATGTTTACCGTTAAAGCATATGTAGGCTTGAATGTACGGGAAAATAAGTTGAATCATAACAAGTCTATTAACAGAAATGTCTTAATTGGGCTTGCTTCCTGGGCGGGTGAAAGACCCGCTTAAAATACTTTTATCGAAAGTATGCCATTTTGGATACGAAAAAATCACACGCGGCATTCTTAGATTATGCCACATTGGTGATAACAATATGCTTATACCCAAATAATATGTAAAATTATAATAAAAAATCTTCAAAATAAGGACAAAAAAATAATGATCTTGTGATAACGTTTTTGAAAATGTGAATTTCGTACAAAATTTCTTCCATAGAAAGATTAATCAACGATGTTTTGCAAAATCATGAATGTTAAAATATTTTTTTGATGAAAAGAAGGCGCGTTGCTAAATAAATTTAGGGGTCAAAAGTAAAGTTATTTAACGTTAAAAGTCATTTAAAAAGTAAATAAATTAGAGGAAGTAATATTTTGAATTAAAATTATTATCGTTTGTAATTATTTTTAAAGGGTTTGGATTTTTTTATTGGGTTGTGAAACGGTTTTATAAACTATCTTAAATTTATTACGGTTTTTAAAGGGCTAAATATTTTTATCAAATTCTTTTCAAAATTATTAATAAACAATTTTAGAAATTCTTTTTAGTTTTTAGCAAGCGTTGAATTTTTAGAATAGTAAAAAGGTTCAACCCTTTAAAGAAGGCATAAACTTTGTAATAGCATTTTAAATTGTTTACATTAATCTTTTCCCGTGTTTGATCTATTAAGAAAATAATAGCCAACTGTGCGACAAGTGCGTCGTTCAACTTTTTTCCCCGTGGGACGGTGACGGGTTGGAGTCGAATCGGTCCCGTCCGTTTAATAAAAAAAAAGCGAAAAATGGAAAATAAGGAGAAGAATGAGCAAGAAATAAACTTGCATGTTTTTGCCGCTTTTGAGTCTTTTTTGCCAAAATCTTGGTTGAATGTGATCTATGCATACTATTACATTCATTCTAAATTCTCTTGCTAAAATTTATCTTAGATAAAATCTTATGTAAGGCTTAAAATAATTTATATTTGGCATCAAAAAATAGTTTATTTAAAATTCAACACTAAGTTTCGATACCTTAAAAATCTCAAGGATATAATATTAATACGGCTAACACTTTGAGATTTTACTTTTACAACCCGCATTTAACATAACAAAAATAAAAGTCCGCCACCGCCACGTATTGCTTTTGGCTGCTGTAAGAAAAAAAAGAAATTCTTAATGCGTATGCGCACCTTAACAGGGGCATAGCCAATGGGGTAGGTTACAGACTTCGGATCGGCTCCAGATCGCAGTGGTTATATTTTATTTTGTAGGTTGAAAGTTTATTTTAGCTTTATAATTAAATATGACGTTAACAGTGTTCAATTTTTTCATAATAAAAACAAGTGTTACGACTTAAATTATTAAAATTCTTGTGATTAAAGCAAGTTTAATTAGTGATAATTGTTTTTAAACATTATGAATTATTTATATTTGAATTATGAACAATGATATTAGAGCGTTGTTGATGAATAATATTGTTAGGTGCCACTGCCTAAAATTCTTTTAACGGAGTAGTATGTCACTCCCTAGCCAACATTAGAAATTTCCAATCATTAATCATTTCCATTAAAGATATACATAATCAACCATACCCATGATGATTCTATCGATTGAAATAATCGTTTGCTTTCTTTTTGTGGGTCTAACAAAAGAAAAACAATAGCAATCGCCCACTCAAAAATTAAAAATAAATTATATATACATCAAAATGTAACACAATGATTGTGAGGCTACACCTCTTCATTTGTTCAAATATCAAATTCATTGAAATCATTATACATACATGTAAGGATAATTACTAATTTAAGTTACTAAAAATTTAGTAAATAATTTTAAATAAGGTACTTGATAAGCAGTTTAAACCGATAAATTATGATAACAAATTTTAGCATGTATAAATAAACTGGTATGTAAAAAGATCCATTATAAATATCAAAAAAGAAATTTATTATTAACAAAAAAGCGAATTAATAAAACAAAGTATCACTTGTTACACACCCTTAAAAAATATTAAATCAATTGGGTTGAACGTGTAATGCGAAATATTAAACATTGAAAGATTTGATGGGCAAATTTTACAAAATAAAAGGAATAAATAATTAAAAGAATTCTGCTTATTCAGTTTTTACCAAGAACTTAAAAAATTGTTATTTTATTATGTTTTTAATACACATCGTCTTGTCCGATCCTTAAGCTGATCGTGCGGATCCAGAACAGTTGCAGAATAAATCGGGGCTGACGAAGTGCCGCGCTAATCGCATGACGAGAAGAGAAAGCCGAGATGGAGCGGTATATGTTAGTTTATTCAATTCGAAATTCACGTTCATTAAAATCATTTTAACTGCGCATGAGATAATTTTTACACAAAAATTGAAAGGTATCTAAATCTAATTCATTAGCAATAATTTAAGGATCTTAAAAGCTACGAAAGTTTGGCATTTATTAGATGTAACGTTACTAATAGTTATTGTATTTGATAAACAGTTTAAATCAATAAATTATACAAGAAAAATTATAAAGAATCTTAAAAAATTATTCTATTGCTTAAAGATAAAAAAAACAAATCTAAGATAAAACTTTTACTCCTCCTAAAATCAAATTCGAAATTAAAAGACAACATTTAATTTATCTGCTGAAATTTCACATTATAGATCTATAGCAATTATTTTTAATTGAAACCTGTCAAAAAAATGTAAATTTTTTAATAAATAACAATTCAAGTGAGACGCGAATTTATGCGCCGAAAAGTATTACTACTTCCGATCTGGACATGCCAATGGCGCTTGAATATTAGAAATCGATTAAATTAAATAAACAGAATTTAAATAATAAAAAAACATTTTATTTTCTGATTGATATCAAATTGAACTATAGTCTTGAGAATGAGATATAACACGTTTTTAAGTTACTGCACTTTTATTTTTAATATATTAGCTTACTCAAAATTACAGACGATAAAAATTTTCCTTTAAACGAGCTATTTTACCTGATTTTATGAATAAACTAAATAATTGCACTTTTCAACAAATTTGCCTTACATTATTTTTTTAATATCCAGAATTGGAACACAATAGTCGAGTGCGAAAATATACATTTTTTATTTTTCATTAATTAATTTGTTAAAATAATATTTAATTTATACAAAAACCTTAAAGGCAACAAATCCCCTAATCTGAATCAGTTTGATCAAAACAAAAAATCAACAATATATATGGTTTTTGGGACGCTTTTTGCGAATTGGGCCCAGCCATAAGCACCTTATGCAAATCCTTCAAAATGAATGAATTTAAATAAACGCTAAATTACAGATTAACAGAAAACAACTAATAAAAAATAAACATCAATTTTTAAAACAACAAGGATATATTTTAACACCATTTGCAGAATAAAAACAACCGTAAAACAAAAATTTCTAACGTTAATAAAAAATAAAATGAATTAGTCCAAAGTGCCGTTACGGGCTCACTCCTGAGCAATAATTCATGGGAACTCGCTAAACTAAAGTATCAAATTTTCAAAATATTAACAGCAAAGAAATAAAACAATAATTTTAATAATCCATAAACAAATTTATGCCAGGCCATTATTCTATTTTAATATATTTGTTTTAAGTTTCCAAATATTAACTTATAAATATTATAATCACGCAAATAATTAAATCTTAAATTACCATTTTGTAATTTAATACAAAAAACTAATGTTCAATATTTTGCATAAATCAGCTTGGGTAATTAGATATTAAACTATAAATAACGAACCTACCACAATAATAAAAATGCAAGGGCTGATTGCCGACCATATATTTGAACAAAAGTTAGCTTTGGATTCTACGACTCCGGAATGCATGCCATCTAAATAACTGAGTTTATTAAAAATGGCTGTTTATTATAAACATAATATGTAGATAAATTAAAAAAAAGAAAATTTAGCTTCTGCACAGCCGGCAGTAACACGGAAAGGTGTTTTCCGGAATCACACGATCAGGAAACACCCGGAGTACTCAACTCCACCTCACTAAATAACATTATGTTAAATCTTAGCGACCTAGAATTAATAAATTAAATTAGATACGATCGAGTTATAATAAGCAAAGATCTATCTAAAAAAATAAAACTAAAAGAATATTAAAATGTCGAACCACGGCGTAAAATGATAAAATAATTGCAGACAAAACTTTCGTTTAAAAACAAAAATTTGCACCGCACAAAATCACATTTTATCAGAAGAAATTTATCAGATTCAGATCAAATTTTATATACGGATTTAAATGTAGTCGTTTGAACCTTTGTGTATCAGCAGCAGCAGAAATCCACTAATTAAGAATTGCTGATTAAAATCGATGGACGCTTTATTTATTTCAGCAAATAAATTTTATAAAATAAAACTGTGGCATTTAAAATATTATTATTCGTGAACATTAATAGAAATTTTTCGTGAACAATAAAAAATTAATAAAAACTTATTTGAAAAATGCGAAATTAATGCAATTTGAATTTATACATTGAAAGACGGCCAATTTAACAAGGCGATGGATTTTAATATAAAGTACCTAAATTCCGAATAAAATAAAGGTTAAAAAGTATTGCAATAAAAATAACAAAACTGAAAATTATAATTTTGGATTTACGACCAACATGAGCTATTTCACCCGATGGCAGAAAGGTCGCTACGTAAGCCGCCTGTTCTTGTTGTTTATTTTAAGATTCTGCTGGGTTGCAGGGAGTCTCCGCAAATCATTCATTCCGCGGCCATGGCTTGTTCTGCAATGGTGAAATTTCCTAGACAGCATAAAAAATCATTATAACAAAGCCCATTAAATTTTGGCTTTATATTAATAATGCCTTATAATTTTAAAATGGATAAACAAACAAACCACTTCACGATTACAAAAGATAATAAACATATAGCATAAAATAATATAAAGTTTGTATTTAACAGTATATAATTGTGTTCCAAATAACCTTTAAAATTTGCATTTCAGTTTTTTAATATGTATGAATGAGAGATTCGAGAATCCGATCGCCCCTTCTTCTGCAAACTTTAGAAGGCGGGTGTCCCGTCTATATAAATAAAGATTTTATTTGAAAATAATTATAAAACGTTAACTCGCATTAGATGTTACAATAACTTTTAAAATATATAACATCGTATAACTCTTTTAATTGCAGCAATAAATATAAATAATCTACATTAACAAAGTTACAGACAAAAACCAATAGGATAAAGCAAGAAAAATTATAACATATTTGACGAATGCTATTTTTTGTTAAATAAAATTTATGTTTCATAAAATGCAATTTTTTATATTATCGCCATACAATAATTGCACCTTTTTATTTCTAATATGAAATTATTATAAAAAGCGATTTGTTTGTAAATTCAAAATGTAAAATGTCTAATCATATTATTTCACCCATGTTAAAGATTACTGTGTTGCGGAATTACTAAATATAACCAACCAGTTGTTTTCCAAAGGCAAATAAGAAAAGAAAACTAGTAAGGGAAAACTGGCAATTGATGCAAATAATTCTTAATTATACAAACATCTTGAAATACACAATCAAACTCTTTTGCAAATACTGAGCAAAAAAATTAAAAAAATGGATGATTGATCTTATAACACTATGGCGTCAAAATATTAATTTAAAAAATTGACATTCAGCCCTTTAGAAAAGTCTGCGTATGTCTTGAGAACTGAAGGGATTAATTTGCTTTTTATTGTAATTTCTGTTTTTGAATGATTTGGAGGCTAAATTGATTTTTAAATTTTTGATTTTTCGAAAAATTAAAATATAAATATATTTTAAACGTAATATCATGAGAAAGAAGTTTAAAAGGCATGTTTTTATTCTTTGCAAGCAAACTTTATGAAAGGTGAGCCATGTAATTTAATGCATGAAGTGTTAGACGGCACCAGGAGCATTTAATTTAAAATACACTAATATCATTTATTAGTTAATAATCAAATAATTCATTATAATGAAATTATTTAATAAAATGTTTTAATAAAAAAATTGCAAAAAAAAAATTTAAATTTAGGAGAAGCTAAGTTTTAAAATTTTAATCATTTTTGACTTTGGAAGAGGATAACAAATGATTAAATAAAATAAAACATAATATTTAACTCCGGATGTTAAAAGAAAAATTTCTTATCGAAAAATGAAATAAATATATTAATAATCTATGAGAATAGTAAGAGCACGAAAAACATTAATCATTTTAAAATTCAAATTAATGTCGAGAAAATAATCTGCTGGTTAATTATTAATAAACAAATTAAAAAATGCTTCACGAAACGGATGCCTTCGACATCAAACAATTTAAACAGGCTCAATTTATACTATCTGGCGCTAATTAGCGAGAAATTATATTTAAAAGATAGTAATATTTTTTTAATTAGAGGCATTATTTAAAATCATAATATTAACTCAAAATATGCAATATTACACTTTAAATCGCATCAAATAGTCAATTGTTAATAAAATCTGTATATTTAAATATATTTCATTGAAAAAAATAATCCCTTTTAAATATAAAATAATTTTTCAAAATATTTAGCTTTGGCAAAATAAAAAGTTGCTAAAAATCGTTAAATTTTGTGGTTAAACAAAAAAATTATAACTATCGTTCGAATTATTTTTGGCTTCTTGCCCAAGCTCGAGAATTCGCTCGTGAAGTTGGTTTGCCTGGATGAGCGAGCAAGGTTGAACACCTCCACCTCGTGTTGAACAAAACATTACAAAAATAAAATGTTTTTTTGGGTCAACGGCACAAATTACCTAATCTAAATTAATGAATTAAAACCTTAAATAATTAACTTGTCTAAAAATATGCGTACCTATTAATACCTTCAAATAAGATAATTCCAGGCTATTGTGTATTTATCATTAGCAACTTGCAGCAGAGTGTGGAAAATTTTATTACCCTTAAATTATAAAAAAACCTAATCAATTTAACTGCATGAATAAATGCTTGTTTCAGCACGCAATCATTAAAAATAAATCCTAACAATTTTAAAATTATAAAAAATGCAATATGGTATCTAGGGCATATATATGATGCTATTAATTGCGAATGAATAACTTTTTAAAAATTTTTCCGCGCAACTTCGATTGGGAGAATGATCACCAAGCCAAGTTTTTTTTAATAAAAATAATAAGACGCTCATTGGAATTTTATCTAAAATTTCAAACGTTCAATGTCACCCGCGTGTCTGTTTTCAAACCAAGTTAAAAAATCCATCATTCTCAAAATATTGTTGAACAAATTTAAACACAAAAAAATATCTTGGAAAGGAGACCGGAATTCGTAGGCATCATAGGAATTTTATCATCTTATTTGATAAAAATAATTAAATCGCCTCAATATTTTTAAATAAATTTAAAACAACGATAATTAGTTAAAGTTTGTTATTTTTGCACTGTAACAAATCTTATTAGAATCATTAACGGAATTGTTTGTAATTTTTAATAATATTTTAAGTTAATAATGATTTAATGCCCGTCTCAAGATTAAAAATTACATGCGGACCGAAATTAAGACTAAATATAAATTAAATTAAAGTAATTTAATTTTTTTTGCCCTTGATTATCTAACACTGACTGGATAATAAGAAAAAACGTTGATAAAACTTCTTGTTTTTCCAGCAAATCATTTAAAAACAACATCGCATCCTTTTAGAACCACCATTTGCGCGTCACTCCCGCCGTCTTTGCCGGAACTTACGAGTTTGCATCGATTGGAGTGATCAACCTTCTTGACTCCAGCCGAAAATACGGCAGAGAAAGTGCGTATAAAAAATGCCAGTCGAAAAGGCAAAGTATATTACAAACTTTGAAAAAATTTAAAATATTAATTAATATCGATAAAAAAACTGCTCGTCAGCATATATGCATTCTTAAAATAATATAGTTACTTTGGTTTGCACATTGTTTTTGAAGCATCAAAAAAATTTTGACAGACGGTCGTAAATAAATAATTAATTAAAATGTTTTTTATTAATTATTAATTAATTTTCTCACTTAACAATGCTATCCTAATTAAATAAAAAAAAATACACTATTCGAAATGAATCAAATTTGATTTTACCGGCTCATGGATATACTAGCGTCCTTAGCACATGAACAATGAAGCACAAACTGGCAAATTAATGAATAATAAATCTTATAATCAAAAAAAAAGTTTCAATGTTCATATAAGCACTTATTTATCAAATAGTTTTGCGCAAAAAAGCGCATTTAGACATATCATTAGAAAAATTATAAAGCGGATGGTATAAAAGAAATAAATTGCTTATTCAAACACTTTATATTTAAAATAATTTGTACAATCAAAGTGGGCATTTGTTGACGACAGGAAAGAGTCTTTCAACATGAGCTCAGATTAAAAAATTACCTACAATTTATCTAAATAAATATACTTATTTTATAAGCTAGATTATTTTTTTACGTGATAGTTATTGGATCAAAAACGTTACAAAACAAAATGTTATATAAAAATTAGATGACTGTTGTGCAAGCAAATAACAGAAAAATAAACATAAAGATAAATTTACAAAATCCGCTAAAAATCTAAATTTAAAAAAATTAAAACATAGAAACATAACTTATGCTATGACATGTTCAAAAGCACTCTATTTCCAGTTTTTTCGATTATACTCATATTATATAACAAAACTAAAATTAACCATAAATTATTTCACTGAATAGTTTATTAAAATAATCCAATTATTATTAAGAGTACAAATGAAGGACCATAGCACAGATTTAAAAAAAATAAAAAATTTGGTGTTAGATTTTGGCAACAGGCATCAACACAACAGTGAACGATACAGCGGATTACACAAAGATGTCTAGCAAAACAAATAAACCACAAATAACATAAAAAATAGTAAAAAACAGCCAACAAAAATCATTTAAAAATAAAATAAAATGCATTTCACGAATAATAACTAATTTCTCTAAATTCTCATTACCTCAGTATACGTCAGTTATAAGCTTTCATTGTCTCATATGGTCAAAATAATTAGCTAAAAATAACAAAATAAAAAACTAAAGAAAAAAGAAAAAAATTCACAAACTGTTAATATTATATAAAAAATTAACATGAATCGTAAAATCAATAGTAAAATTAAAAAAATATTATGCATGCAAAATATGTATACTTTTTTCAACGTCAAAATAAACTTTCTAATTTTGTTTGAATAATATATATAAAATAAAAAAGTTCATTTTAAGCCTTGTCAGTTTACTTTGGTGCGGGAACGCGAATTTCAATTATCATCTAAAATAAAAAGTTGCAGTTTATGTCTTGTAACCTTATTTAATAAATACAAATATAAGGAAAAATAATAATCAATCTTACAAAAAAACTATTGAATACCTTGCAGGACTCTGCATCAACAAAGCAATATACTAAGAATATAAAAACTACACTTTGATGATTCATTAGATTTTTTCGCGTTTACATTTCACGCACGCGGAGTGTGATGCCCGCATGGCCGGCGAAATACGACATTTAACAATATTTAAATTAGTGCCCAAAACAATCATTTACCCAAAATAAACGTCAAATGTTTGCCCTGATTTAGTTACAACAGCATCGGTTGAGCTTCCGCTTCCAGAAGACATGACGCCTTCCCGAGGCAATCTTCCATTATGAATAAAATATTCCAACAAGGAAAAACAGTTTGATTTATTTTCAAATATTTAATTTTTTTTAAACTGCACAAATGGAGCTTGTAAAATGGAAGCGATCAATAAAGAAATAGTTTCTGCCACTACACACGAAGAATGAAAAAAAATGTACCATATAAATCTAATAATAGAAATATAATGCCGCGGCGGCCCACCGTTCCAACAGAAGCAGGCGTTACAAAGCCTTTACGAAAACAGACTGGCGATAAACTTCAGCTGCTGCTGCGGGATATTTAAATTTTACTAAAATAAGAGATTTAAAAAAAGCAGTGTTTTCAAGCAAAAAAATATTTTCTCTAAAATATATACATATTAAGTATTATTATTTTAACTGAATATATTATTTTTGGTTCTCACAAAGTTGATTTTCAAAAAACAACAAAATAAGCTAAAATATTAAATTTAAATTTTTCATCTGTGTAAATTACAACAAATTAAAATGATCATAAATCACAAACGAAGATGAAATATAGCAAAATTAAAAATAATTTGCAAAAAAATAATAGACACAAACGGAAACTTAAATCAAAAAGTTAAATAAGATGTTATTTTATTAAGAAAAATTTTTTAATAAAATAAAGATAAATTTTCAAACTTAATTTTGTATTCCTTTTCACATAAGAAACAATAAAAATGCTAACGCACGTCCAGTAATTAAACAAATAATTTATAACTAACCCAAAACCAAATGGTTAACAACTAAATAAAAAAGGTACAAATAATTAATCAAAGGAAAAATAAATAAAAGCTTAGTGATTTATGAAGAAAAATTTAATAAAAAGAAAATGAATCGTCCCTTTTTGATGGGCACAAAATAAATTTTGGAACTTTTAATAAAATATGATAAATATCCCCCCCCCCCGGATAATTAAATTTAGTTTGAATAACAAAAATGTAATTCTGAATGTAATTATACTAATATAAGTAAGACAGCAATTATTATATTAATTTGTTTTAACATTAAAACGCAAAACGATAAAAAACCGATTCAAAAACACATCTTGTGCTGCGCCATGGCCCCAGTTGTACCCATACAAAAACCGGGATTCTATCGGATTTATAATACTACTAATAAAATTTGAAAATACAATGAACAGAAAAGTTAGCAAAATGTTTTTTTGATCATAAATGATTAAGTTTTTAATATAAATTGAGAGCGACGGCCCATTTCCGACAGCAGTGACTCCATTTCTCTGGGTAGCGAAAACAGAAATAGTGTTGTCAAGGACATGAAAAATATCTAACATTTTTTATTCTTAACCAAACAAAATTTCATTTTATTAATCATTCATTAAAATACTGCCTTTAAAAAGAATTTTACAAACTCCAAAAATCTTCACAACTTATTTTTAAAATAARAAATTATTTTTTAAAAAACAAAAATGATTACAATAATATTTTTTTTAATCCAATTAAAAATAACTCTTTAATGGTAAGACAATTAATTTATGAACCCAATTTGTGATCACCTAAATAAAATTAAGTTTAGGCATTATACTCTTAATTCAAAAAGGTTGATTGAATTATGTTTCAATTTAATTTTTAATTAAAATTAAAACTAAAACCAAATTTACTTTTATCAATAAAACTTTAGCATCATCAACCCACTAAAATGAACTGCCAACGGCAAACGGGCGAGGAAGCCAACAAAAAAGATAGCAGCTAATTAAAAGAGGTTATTTGCGCGACAAAAACTTAACAACGAAAGGTTGTGGACTCCATTGCACATGCCCGAAACGAAAGTAAAGAAACAATATAATTAAAAATAAAACAAATAATAAAAAAGGCTTGCAAAAATATTTGTCTATAAAGAGTGCAAATCAGGTGCAGAATGATTAAACTAAAAAACGCGTCAGGCAGAAATTGCAAGAAAAAAGAAATATTAAAATCATTCAAAGTATCTCAAATAACCGTTTGTTATTAAAATATTTAGCATTCGATATTATAAAATTTATTACCAAGTACAAATTATACTTCGTAATGGAAAGACAAGAATATGTCTATGGCAAAGACTTAAAAAATAAATTGTAAAATTTAAATTGTAAAAATTTTTTATAATTTAATATTAACAAATATATTGACAACCGATAAATTACTAAAAATACAACAATTTGTGACAATTACCTTATATTATGAACTAAAGGTATATGATTTGGATTTTGCAACGGCACATCGGCTGTGCAAATTTTTGGAACACGGCTGAGTTGGTGAGCCGGCCGAGCCGGTCGGGTTACAAAAAAAGTTAAATTTTCAAAATTAGCAAAATAGAATACATAGTAATTATTTAAAATATAAACACCAAACCATTTACTATAAATAAACATTAATCCTCAAATTAAAAGAAATTATAAAATATTGATATCTTATCATTTTTAATATTAATTATCTTTTGATAAAACAGTTTCAAAAGCTTTTTAATAAAAAAAATATTGTTAAAAATAACCTATGAGGCCAATTTTCAACGACAACATTCCCAAGGCCTAACGAGAATGCCCTAGTTAAGAAGAGAGATGGAAGCTTGTTTTATAAATTAATATTAACGAATACATATTTTATAAAAAATAAATTAATTACAAAGTTCCTGAAACAATTATTAAAAAATAAAATTTATTATCTCTAAAATTAACGCCAGAGGCATACTTCTAAATATTAATTAATTTATCTTAACCTAAATTACTTAATTTATTTAACCTAATATATTAACATAATTTGTTTATTGAAATGTACTTTTAAACAAATTAACACATTTACATTCTCATTTATATTCCTTTATAAAACCTGCCTATCAATAGAAATCATTCAAAGTATCTCAAATTAACCGTTTCTTATTAAAATATTTAGCTGTTATTAATTTAAAATATATTACCAAGTACAAATTATACTTCGTTATGGAAAAGAACTAGAATATGTAGTCACTATGGCAATTATTTAAAATAAGAAAGAAACGCTCCAGGCAGAAATTGAAAGAAACCAAATATTAAAATGTTTTAGAAAGAATCAGTCTCAAATAAAGAGTATTTTGAAATTTCATAATCTAAACAAACATTGATAATTAATGAGAAACTAATAATAATGAATCGATTTAATTTTTTAAATATTGTATTTATAGTAAATCAATAAATCTAAAATAAATCAATTACAAAGTTCCTGCAACTTTGCAATTATAAATAAATAAATTTTTTACCTCTAAAATTAAAAAATATCAATCACAAAACAAATCCCCACCCCCGAATTTTAAACGCAAATGGCATCAGCCATAACAATTTAAATCTAAGTAATGATTCGAAATGATTAAATAAAATAATATATGAGCAATATAACAAATTTATTGACGTTTTGCAACTGAATTTGCTACATTAATTTCCGTTTTTCGTTGAACCAATCAAAAAGCGGAGAATTCAGCTGCTTGAATGCTTATTTTTTAATGAAAAAATTCTGATACTTAAATGGTGCTACGAAAACAAAATTTTTTATTTTTGAAAACTAAACGAAAAAAAATACGATATTTTAAATTCGAATTTATTAATTTTTAAAATAAAAAACCAAATTATTTAATGTTTTATTTTTAAAATAATGTCTGCAGCGTCAGCTTCCGCCGTGTTTAAGTAGTCGTCAACAATTCTCATAAACAGAATTAGCGATGTTTTAACGAACAATTATATAATTGATAAATTAGGAATAATGGTTGCTACAATTAGCGATGTTTTAACGGACATTATATAATTGATCATTTTAGATAAAATAAATTATTTTTTGGCCAGAAGATCGTAGGCTTGCAGCCAATTGTTCGCATTTTTCCGCCAACGATAAACCGGAACTGAACGGCACTGGTGTACATTTTATTTTTATATTTGTGGTTTTTATTTATTTTGGTGATTTACCTGACATATTTCGTCACTTTCTTCGAAAAGCCCAATTGGACTGTCAATGAACTGTCGGATTTGTAATAAGTAGGCCTATTTAAAATGTTTTACTGAATATAACGTTATCGTTTTTTTTTCCTGGCATACTTGTTAACTTCGTCGCTGCTATGCTACTTGATCTTCAAAAATTTAGCGGCGCTTATCGGCAGTGCCGAACCACCCACCACCCTTCAAAAGCATTTTTTTGAAGATTCCTTAAGAAAAATAACATAATTTAATAACAAAAAAATTATTTTTTTATATAATTTTGCTAATTCACATTAAATATGTCGTTTCTTTCAACAAAAATAAATTAATTACACTATTCAAATTTTGTTTAATAATTTTTGTAATATTCTATTGATAATATGTTACCAGTAATAATGTAATAATGGAAGTTTTATCCTTCATTTTTTCTCTCAGAATTGTTGGCTTGAAGAATTAACCTCTGGTTTTGCTTTTTTTGTTTTTTTGCAATTAAATGCGATATGACCTAGGAAACTTAATTTGAATTTTTTGAATAAATGTTAATTTGTTTATTTGAGTTTGAACCATATTTTTAATATTTTTAAAAAGTTATTTTTTTTAAATTTATTTTACGTAATATTTTTGTCCATATATGCTATCTTTCTATTTTCAAAATTTATTTTTTGCTAATGGAGCCGCGTCTGACACCATTGAATGTTTTTGATTTTTATATTTACTTCATTTTTAGATTATATTATTTAAATTAATTTARAAATTTATTATTCGTTCAATCATGGTCGGGTTTAAACGGATTGCAAGTCATGAAGATATTTATTAGCTTTATTTAATTTGTCGCATAAGACAACAACTAATTAACGTGCACGCGACAACAGATTTGTTATGCTAAATTAAACATTTTATAAAAGATATTTTTATTGGACTATTTTTTTTAACAATCGTTTTTCCTACGTGTGATAATTTGACTCCGCTGAACACGAGCTTGTCACGCAGGACTTGTCGTTTTTTGGTCAATGTTAATGATTAATCTTTTTTATATTGATATAATAATTTTGTCATAGTTGATTTTTTGCAACAAACAATCTCAGCATTATTTATTTAATTAAATGTTTTTATTTGCGTAATGTCTCGCATTGCCGCGTTTTTATGACAGACCGGACTTTTTTAAGCTGATATTAGCTATATTTTGCATTTTTGATATACATTATTCGAATTGGTAGTCCGTTGCTGTACTTTCTACATAATCCACTCATTTAAATGAATTATTCCTCTTACAAATTAATTCGCCATTCATATAAATTCTTTCTCGCTGTTCTTACGTTTTCATTTTGCCTCCATTCTTGGGTTTAATTTTATGCTTCAAATCTTTTTTTTGACCGAACTAAGGTAATCGTTTTATTTTGATTTTTTTTCTTCAATAAAATCAAGTACAACACACGTGGAAAAACTTTTGCTACACCAAATGGTATCCGTATAATCTTTGTTCTAAATTTTTTTATAGCCGGATCAAAGTTTTCATGTTATAGAAATATACATAAAAAGCTACCAACATTAATTATTTTCGTTTATAATGTTATTTTCCTCTATAGGTTATCAGATAATTTAATTATTTATAATCTTTATTTACTAACTTAACTGAACATTTTTAATCATTATTTAATTTTTTTAGTTGGTGGTTCAGACGACATTGCCACATGAAGGCCCCGGATCATCTGTTGTGATGCTTAGTACTTTAAAAATTTATTCATTATTTCTATAAAATTTACGTTGTTTTGTTTTTTCTAATCTTCAACAGTCCCAGCGTGCCAAACACCTTTTATAATTGGYTCATTTGTTATTTATCAACWTATTATTTTGCTTTTTAAAGTGAATCCATTTGATTGTTTATGAAAAAGTTAGGATTTCAATTCGTAACCCCCTGTTGCTTTCAACAAAAATGCAACATAAATTGGCATCTAGGGCGCAATATAAATTTGAAACAAATCCTGAAATTTCGATAAATTCAAAATAATAAAAGCAGCATTTTTTTAACAACGGCACAAAACGTTCAAATAAAATGCTATTTATTTGACTGCTAAATCTATGGCCACATGATGCTCGGCGTCAAACGGTTCGCCCATTTCGCCGAACAACTCCAAAATGCTCAAAAACAAACAAAACAATAAAAAGGCGAAGAAAGGAATGGCGGAACACCCGAAAAAACCGCATAATGAAGTTYGAATTCGGGGTAGGAAAACTTCTGGGGGAGAGGGTGTGCCGTACATTACTATTGCTTTTTTGCGGGTGGGCGATAAGTGCCAAAAGGATTTATTTGTTAAAAAATTTCTACCTAGTTAGAGAGGCCTGATAAAACAAAGCGATCTGATAATTATGTATGTAATTATGTATGGCCACAAAACCTCCAAAAATGGCATTTTTTTTCCTTTTATTATCCTCTAAAAATTTTAAAGTTTTTTGTCATAAAATAAGCGCAAAAACTCTCAAACAGGCATTAAATTAAAACTTGACTTTGCATTCTCAAAAATACAAAATCAATTTAGTTTTTCATTCCCAAAATACGTTGTCGGAATTTACAGTTTTTATAATAAATTTGTTGAGTTTTATTTCATTAAACCACATGATCCACAGTTTCGTCGACTTACTCTAGTTCCCCAAATTATTTTTTTCCATTTCCTATTAACTCGTAGGTGACCGAGCGAAAGTTGCCGCATCTTCATTTAATTTTTATTTTGTTATAAGTGCACTTTTAATCTTATTGATAGTTTTTGTATTTTTAAGTTTTGCCATTTTAATTGTCTCCGTCCTTTTGAACTCAATGTCATCAATCGGCAACACGGTTTCCTTTATATATATATATATATATATATGATCCCTAATAGTTATCCAAATTTTTATGTTTTATCAATTAATTGTGAATGTAATTATATTTAAATGCTGATTCATTTAAATAACTCGCTCTTTTTGTCACAAAACAAAGGACCCCAAATGAAATTTAAAAATAGATATTTAAATTTAAACATATTTTTAAGGTATACCAAACTTTATCATCTTTATAGTTTTCTTATATTTAAATTTACTTTATTTAAATGAGACTACTAGTTTTGTTTATTATTTTTAAATTAACTTTTAGAATTGCGTTTGTCGCAACAGTTTTTTTATAGATTCAATTTTTAACAGGGAGAGTTTTGTTGTCATATTGCTTACCAATTCATTCAATCCCGAATGGGGAAAACATTACAATTTTGTCAAGCGTAGCAGAAGGGGAAATGGCCAATTTACTAGGTATATTTTCCATCAACGCACATTAACCCAACCAACCGTCCGTCCATCCTAATATTCAGCAAATACTTTTTTTTTGTTGATAAATTTGATTTTTTACCCTTTGATAGATATGTAGATTTGTATTTTATCAAGGCTGTGACATCTTATGGTTCTAAAAATTGTTCAACAGAAATGCAATTAAAAATAAAGTTTTGTATATTTTTTAACACTTCCAGCAATGTCCAATAAAGGAAAATGCTTTTTGTTTGATTTTAAATGTGGCGTCAGCAATTTTGTTGATTTTTTAAATTTTTCGAGATTACAGTCAAATGTTATTAGCATTTTAATTATTACTTAAAAGAACTTTCTTGACCGTGTTTTTTTTAGATTAATTTATTGATTTAGTTCAAAGGCATTTTTTAAATGATTTAAAAAAAAAAATAAATTTTATCCGATTGTTTAAAACGTTGATCGGATAATCCAATAAGATCATTTGAATCATCCTCTCATAGAGAGGATTTGCTCTTTGATCTTCTCCGCCGCGATTTTTGCTGTCTTTCTTTAAGGAACGGACTGCACAAAAATACAAAAATCAATTTAAAACTTAAATTTTCATTCAAAAAATACAAATCAAATTAAAACTTGACTTTTCATCCAAAAATATTACCTGCGGACTCCGTTCACATGGAGCAGCAACATGTTTCTCGTTGGGCACACATACAATGCCGTTGAGAGGTAAACGACCGTTGATGATACTGCAAAAGGTGCGTGAGATTGCATTATAAATTTATATATTTAGAGAACAAGAATGTTGAAATACCCCAWTTATTTCAAAATCTTATGTTGCTTAATAAATTAATTTGTCTACGTTTTGCATTTAATATCTATTGTAGTCTAAAATAAAAAACCCTTATATAAATTTCAAAGCAATTAACATTATAAATAATTGTTTATTTGGAATTCTATACAAAGTTCTTTCTATATTAAACTTAAAATACATATAAATTTGCAGAAAAATCAATTCCAAAAAAAATATATTATCGTCACTATAATTAAAAAAAAGTGGCATTTGCAAATTAACGAAAAATATCGGTTATAGGCAAAATGGAATTAAGCTGATAAGACAAAAAATAATTTATAATTAATAAATAATATAAAACAGCTAAGATTCAAACTTAAGCTTAACCTAAACCTATTAAAAAGATTTTTTTATTAGCATTAAAAAATGCCTTAAAACAAGAAAATCAAAATTATTCAAAACTTCAAACAAAGAACAATATTAAATCTGAGTTTGTTACCACTCACTAGGCATTGCCTAGCCAGCTGGTTTCGGAGAGAAATGGGCCGATTCAAAATTATAAAGTATAATAAATAAACGCAAAAAAACCTATAATTTTTGAAAAAAAGAAAGGCATAATC
Source organism: Globodera ellingtonae (assembly GCA_001723225.1). Taxonomy (NCBI): domain Eukaryota; kingdom Metazoa; phylum Nematoda; class Chromadorea; order Rhabditida; family Heteroderidae; genus Globodera; species Globodera ellingtonae. The sequence goes on from MEIZ01000440.1 coordinate 39,698, forward strand.
AATTGCAAAGCTTCTTCTTGTATTCACATATAATAAAATTTTATTATATTTAAGATTGAGTTGTTTTGTTAACCATTAAAATCAATAGATTTTTTTGTTTTTGATTTGGTTACATTTTTTTCAATTCAATCGACGCGATGCCCTTTTATAATTATTTTAAAATTATTTTGTTTTTGTCATATTTATAAATTATTTAATTATTATACTTTTTATCATATACAATCGCAACTTTTTAATTGGCTTTATAAATAGCAACTAACATTTTTCTATAAAGGCACAATTTAATTTATTAAAGTTATTCTTAAGACTTTTATTTTTTAAATACGCGTGCCCTAGCTCGTGATAAGCAAACCGGGTGTTATAGACGCCTCAAATTATACTCGCTTTTTTTTGGAAATTAAACGTCAGCGTAGTTTGAAATATATGATCGCCCTTTGCAATTTATCTTACATAAATTAATAAATTCGTATTTTTAATGGTTGAATTGTGTGGGTGAAGAACGATAAAAAGACAATCATTTTAATGATATTATTGGTTCGTGGAATGTTAGTTCCTCTCGTTGCATTAAAATAATGCTTTCATATTGTGTTCGCTTCCGGAATATGTTGTGTTTGTTATTTTTTAATTCACAAAAAGTATGTTTAAAGATTTTTATAGTTGATTAAGTAATATGATCTATTTTGTTTGTTGGCGTCACATATGTTGATTTAAAAAATAACATGTTCATAGGCTCAATAGTTTATTTATTTAGATGGAGTGCGTTATTTCCAAATTACTCTCGTCGTCTGACTCTCTCTTTTTAGCACACTATTTCTTCAAAAAATAAAATGTTGAGAAATTAAACTAAATTTTGATGGGGTGCGCTATGTCCAAATTACTCTCGTCGTCTGACTCGCTCTTTTTAGCACATTTCTTCAAA
>MEIZ01000441.1:0-19460 GCA_001723225.1 Globodera ellingtonae
ATTTTGTCTAGTTGTGCTCTTTCTCCAAACCCAACCCTCCCAGACCCTGCTTTAAACCACTTTTGCCCCYCCAACTGCAACATGGTAGGCAAAAAGGGGCGCATCTTTTTGGGCGGTTAGACCGTTCGACCCTTCCCGGACAAAAAACGCGACAAAAAAAACCATACGTTTATAGTACCCCTGGAACTTTACTTTCATGCAAATTTTCAGACAAATCGAACCACACATCTCCAAGATTATAGAATTTCCCCGGTGATCTAAAACAGAATTTCCTTATAGTAGTAACTAGACCCCGCCGTGGACGGCTGCGCCTGTTGCATTGCTACTGTTCCTAGGTGATTCGGGTTGTTAAACAAAAAGTTAAAAAAAAATTTTTTTTAATTTTGAAAAACTTTTTAAATTTTTGATGAGAGACTGTTGGCTTCCTTATTCAGCGTTGCAGCTGAATAAGTACTAACGCCTCGCACCGCGTGAAGGTCGTCTCTCTCTTTTGCGAGGCAACCCTCCCCTGTGCTTTGGGGCAAAAACACAGGATCATCGGGTAAAATATATAGAATGAGCAACATGTTCAAAGAGCATATGCATAAATTTTTATACAATAAGAGTAAATATGAAGTTACATGGAAATGTGTAAGAACAAATAGGCATGGCAAAAAGGTAGTTAAGCAGAACAAAAAAAGCTATATGCGAAACTTTGTCAGCAAGCAAAATATTGAGAAAGATAAACAATGTTTAAAGACAAATGTTATATGTGAATAAAGCTTCAAACTATACGAGTTAACATAAATGTACAGGGAAATGTGTAGAAGAATAAGTAGAAATTAAAAATATAGTAATAAAAGAACAAAAATGGTTAGAGTGATGAAATAGGCGAAATAACAATGAAATGGTAATGAATGAAACACGAAAAAATAAATGGAGGGAGGGGGGACAAAATAATCGAACAACAAAAACAAACATACACTTATTTCTATACAACATTTGTTTCTCCTAACATTAATTCTACATCAATGACGCTCCTTATAGATTGACTTCAGCTCTGCAGTTTGGGCAGGTAGCGCTGGTCTTCAACCACTTCTTCAAGCAGTTCGTGTGGAAGTTGTTGTGACCACAAGGCAGGGTTGTGATTGCGTTGTTGGCGCGAATCTCCAGCTTACAAATGCAGCATTCGCCTGATGGTTTGCCTGCGACAGTGTACGGCAGGCGCTTCAGCTGTGCGCGTGAAAGACCAGCAGTGGCAGTCTCGAATTCATCCAAGCTCTGCTCTTGAACCGAGTCCATTGCTGAGACTTGACCTATAAAGAGCATTGGTAAAGAAGGCGTTGGCCCAAAGGACCTTTGCCCTTTGGAGCAGGCGATGGCGGTGGAGAAGGTCGCGCGGTGAAAGCGTTTGGTGCTGCAAGTGAATGGGAGGCAGGTTCAAAAATATTAAAATTGGTTTTAAGCTACCAGAGAAGGACGTTGGGGCCGGGGAAGCACGAGTCTGCGGCTCCCACAACTGTGTGATGCGCCCGTGTCGCTGTTGAAGCTTTTCCCGGCGCTGCTCTGCTTCCAACTGCTGGTGTTCAGCTGTTTGTCGGTCCTGTTGACATTGTTGGGCCTCTTCTGCTTGTTGAAGCAGCCTCCTTCCCTCTGCTGCAATCATCTCGCTCCAGCGTTGTTTTTTGTCAGCCTTTTCCCGTTGTTGGCGTTCAAATGCAGTCAGACGAGGAGGGCTGGTCTTTGAAGGACGGCCTCTTTTCTTCTCAGGCGACATAAGCTTAAAAAGCAAATAGTTTTTAGAAGTACCGAAGATATTTTTATATTACGTTTTCCATGTCTTCAGCAAGCATGCTCAGCTGGCCGCTAGCTCGCTCCTCGCTCATTCTGCCCACACTTGGAGAACCTCGCTGATATTCTGGTGATTGCTGTTGTCTTGCGACTTCGACTCTGAGCAGAGGTGACAGTTGTTGTTGTGCAATCGTGGGCGGGCTGAGTTGGTTCGCGTCTTCTGTTGCTGACCACTGCTGCTCTGGAACAGCGCTGAGACGGTCCAAGCCTGTAGAGGTGCGCTGACGGCGGTAGGACTGTAAGAACAAAAAACAGTAAAGAGGAAAACTTTTGATAAATAAAAAAAAATTTACCGTGTGTACAGCCTCGAAGTGGTTCTGCCGACGGCGAATGATGATGGGATTTCGCACTTCGATCGGCCCATTTTGCTGATGCACCACTTGCATTTCGCCGCGTCGCAGAAAACGTGGAACCCGCATGATGGCCAGGAAGTCATTGTGCGTCAGGCGTTCGATGCGCTTAACAAAAAGGRGATAAAGGGTTATGGATCGTTTCAAAACCTACATATTGTTGGAAGCCTGGCATCAGAATGTACAGGTCCCGTTGTTGATGGCGACCGTTGGCATCCGCGACGTCGTCGAGCACATAGATGTTGCGGCCAAGAAAGTCAGCAGCGTACAGCCCTTCGAAGTTTGCATTTGCCCAGGCGGCTGGGTCGTTGGCCGCCGGATAAAAAATCCGATGAGCATAGGTGGAGATGTTGTCGATGCCAGCGCGCTCGAAAAGTTGTCGCAGCTGATAATCCGCGTCATCTGCTGGCAAGCCCTCTACCGGAAAGACGGCATAGTGCATTCGTTGACGTTCTTCTTCGGGCGCAATGTGGTAGTGCTGTTGTATGGATCGGGCCACTGCACGTCTCAAGCTTCGTTGAGCAGCTTCCTGCGCCATTGCGTCACATTCGCTCAGCTCCGCTTCGCCGTTGTCGTAGCCAAAGAGATGGCGAACAATGGCGCTAAACACAAATGAAGCAGTGCTTAGGATAAGACCATTTTTACCGGTAAAAACAGTCGCCATCTCCCAACACATCTTCGAAGTAGAGACCCCGGTCGATGTGTATTCTGCGGCTGAGCTGTTGTACGGGCGGAGGACTGACTGCGGACGTAGTCGGCTGTTGATCAGGAAAGATCTGCTGCCCTGAAGGTAGAGACGGTGATGCAACTTGGCAGCGCCCCCGATGTCGTTGCGGGTGTTGGTCATCATCGTTGTCATCGCTAGAGTCATCCGTGTGTTCGTTGTTGGTTGGTTCAAATGGAAATGGGCGGGGCGCGGACAGAGCACTGGGGCCAGATGGAATAGGCATACCCGCAGTCTGGAAAAAGGAGAGATAATTGGCAAAAAATTTTTGTTCATTACAAGGCCTGCATATTGGCGGGCCTCCTCAATGTCCTCCTTGTCCACAACTGCTTGAACGACCCAGTTCTGGACACAGTTGGAGCTGCGCGCGCTGGTCAGAACACGAATGTCATTGCTGGTCCGAACACGAGACATAGCCACGTAGAATTGACCATGGGCAAAGCACTGCGATGATGAAAGATGGACACCGACGCGAGCAAGAGTCTGGCCTTTAAGAAAAAAAGTGGGTTTGTTTTGAAGAAGAACTATTTTAGAGACCCAAATCTGGAACCGGTAACCTGGGCCTTGTTTGAATTTTTTTGAAAAATTAAACAAAACTGTCTTAGCTTTTTTTCGTTTGCAAATTTAACATAAAATATTAAAAAGTTTGGTCGAAATTTTTGGCATAGCCCAAAAAATGGGTGCTGTCTAGCCGAGCCCATTAAATTTACCCTGTGCTTTATGTGTTGTAATCACAAAGCCTGGGCGCAGCGGAAACTGTAGCCGAGTCCATTTCACAGCCCCGTGGCGGGTCGCCTCCCTTCCTTTACCCCCGAATCGGAACCGATGACGGTACATCTTGAACTCGGTGCCGGCTCGGGGCCCCTGGATGTAGCGACACGTGACGATGTTGTCCCCAAGGGCTATAATTTGCACGCGGGTGCCGTTGCAGAGTCCATGAGCGACGCTGATGTTTTTGATGACCATCATCACAGCGCCGATTTTGAGTTGTAGTTTGTGCTCGGGCATCCCTGGCGGTGTTTTGCCGTAGATGTTCTCAATGTAGCGGTCCGCCACATTTAATGCCAAAACGTCCATTGGGCTGTCGGGATCCACAGTATCGACGGAGATGTAGACGCGCTCGGACTGCAGCACAGGAGTTGACTCTGCATTGGAAATGCGCGTCTGAATGAGAAGTTTGCGCTTTTTTGAAGATAAAAGAATACTTCTTCTACCATTAGTTCGGCATTCAGTTTAAAAGTGTCCTTGTTTAGAGGGCAGAGGATAGCAGCGCCTCGAAGCTGCTCAATGTTGGCCAGAGGATCTTTCAGAGCGTCGCCGAACACAAATTCAATCAGCGCTTGCTCCGAGCTGAGGCAAAGAGATGGGCATAGTTGAACATAGGGTCTGCGTCTGTCGTCAGTTGAGGCGGTTCGGACGTTCACTCCAGAGCCCCAAGTCTTGAGCGTGCGCCTGTAGTCTTCTTGGTTGCCAGTGATGCGCATGTTTTCTGTCAGACGGTTGATGTTGACCAGCCCGTTTGTGAACCATGGCGTTGTTTTAACCGACAGCCAGTAGGACTTGTTGACATTATCCAACCCGGGCGCACCAGAACTTTCTGCAACCGGTAACAGCTGCTTCCAGTCTCCACCAAAAACGACGATCTTCGAAGGAATGAACAATGAAAAATGTTATGAATTAGGGGATGCCTACCTTTCCGCCAAAGTGTTTCTCTTGGTTCGACACATCAATTGATCGCAGCAGTTTGTCGACGTAGCTGATGACATTTTTGTTGGCTATGCTGATTTCGTCAATGATGAGGAGCTCAAGTGCGCGAAGTAGTTTGGCAGGGTCGCTTTCGTAGTCGAGCATTGGCATGGTGTCGTCGTCAATGTCAATTGGAACACGCAGCTTTGAGTGCAGCGTCGCGCCTTCGAAAAGCAGCTCAGCAGCAATGCCCGTTGTCGCAGTCGCAAAAAGKCGACAGGCCATTGTTGACTTCAGCCTCGCAATCAGCGCCTGTAATAGGAAAGAATTTGTTTRTGTAAAAGAAAGCAATTTAATTRAAACTGACATTGTAGGCAAAGGTTTTGCCCGTTCCGCCGTCTCCCGTCAGCATGAAYAATTGTTGTTCAGGCTCCAATGTTGCGTTCCGGCGTCGAARGACCGATGCGCAAACAGCGTCAATGAAGGCGCGTTGTTTTTCATTCAGCTGAGGGCTGAACTCCGCATCTTTGGCAGTGTACTGTGCAGTTGTCATTGGTCCGTCTGCTCCATCGTTGGTTTGTTCAGAGTCCTCTTGCAAGAACTGAGCCCACAGTCGGTTGCCATARTCTCCCGCATTGTATTCGGCCTTKAAATAAAAGGTAARCAAACACAACCRAACATGTTAAACACCTCAATGATGTCCTCGTTTGGCATGACAAAGCCGAGAGGGGCGGGCAGGCCTAGACGCTCACAGCAGCTGTTGAAGGAGGCCGGATCGACGCCATGCAGGCGGAAGACCAATTCCATGCGGCAGAGGACATATTGGCGAACAACATCAAGATCTTGTTGAAGCATTGCRCGAGGTGTGAGCAAGCGCCGGGAATCCAGAAGAACGCGATCAAGAACTGATGARGCGTCYAAGATGCCAGYATTTGCRAAAAGCACTGCGGTCCAGTTGATGCGGCGGCGAAAAGTGGGMAGSCCAGAGAGAGCCTCGAGTATGGTGTTGACCCATAGTGCTGAGTCTTCAAGCAGTCCCATGGCTTTTGCGGCGTCGACAAAGGTTGTTTGGCCCGCATACAAGTCGTGCCAGCCCGTCGGGCCATGGACGTGCAGCAATAGCATTCGCAACGCCTAATGCATTAAGGTAAGAATGGGGCTTTCTTTCATTTCTTTCTAACCTGATGCTCAAGGTTGCCGGCTGAAGCGGCCTCCAGCATGGCCAAGTGGTTCTTGCGTTGCTGGACACGTTTCTTCCATTGGTTCGCCCGACGATCATAGCAGTAGTAGTTACATACAGTCATGAAGGTGTAGCGAAGAGCAACATCAGGGCCTAGTGCGGTGTTCAGCGCAAAGTAAGCTGTCAGTGCAGATTGTTGGTCTTGCCCAGCCTCAATGCGCGTTCGCTCTTCTTCCGCACGCTCTTCTTCTCGGCCGACAAGAACTACAAGGCGGTTTTGGCCCGGAAGATGGAAGCGCTGATGCTCAACCTTTGAACGGAGTTGAAGAATTGTTATGAAAAAAGTTCAAGCAAAACATGTTTAAAAAACACCTGGTGAGATTTGCGCACGAGTTTGTTGCCCCAGATGCTCAACAGTGCCTCGTTTGGTGTCTGATAACGTGCCATCCGGATCTGGCGGAATTCGTCGTAGTTGACGACGACATTGCCTGCAGTTGTCGCAGCGGTGTCGTTGACGATTTGAACGAATGCCAGTTGGCAGCCCTTCATCACATATTTGAGCACATACTTGATGCAGGCGTCGCCCTGGATCCACTCGACATTGATGCTATCAAGGTAAAGGGTTTGGTGATAGTTATTATTCCCGGTTTTTAAAAGCCGTAATCCCTAACCCGATTCCGGTACCGGGTTTTGAATGCTGTTCCTAATCCCGATTAATCCCGATTCCGGTCTTGACCCCGCTTTTTTAAATCTGGAAATCCCGATCCCGGCCTACTCTAATATTTAGTAGTCACCCAAGACAGGAAGAAATGATAAAGGCTTACTGCGAGCGATACTTCAGGGCCAGGAACCGGTTGTGCGGGACGACAAAACGGTTGTCCTTGCCGCTCACAGCACAGGCATAGCGCTCCGGGTTCTGAAGGCGTTCAGACTCGGACTGAGCTGGGGGACGCCGGCGGTACTGAACACCAACAATGCGGTCGTCGATCACAGTTTGTTCGGCGAAGGGCCGCTATAAAAAATAGATGAAAAACATGTGCTTTATTTATTAAAATTGTAGTTTCAGCAGCTATACTTCTAATTCAAATCCTGGACACTTTTTGATGTTATAGCCCATATGTTGCCCCTTTTTACTAAATATTTCCCGTGTTTTAGTCTATGTAACCCTCGTTTTTTATTTAGTATGCTTATGAAAAAGAGCTCACTGGGAAGTGCTTCGTGCATTTGCCATCGACGAGACAATAGCGCGGCGAACATGTGTGGTACATGTTTTCCAAGATGAACCGGCGAAACAGGCGCTGTAGTTTTGCCGCATGGCTGTTGTCACCGTCGTGCGGCAGATCGGGGATTTCGGCGCTGATGTACTCGTCGATGTAGTCCTCCATGCTCATTTCCATCCGCGCAAAGTCCAAAATGAGGCAAAGGTGGATGTGTGGGAGACCTCTGCGAAAAGGTGTCTTCAGTAAACACGAAGCTAATAAAATCATTTCCCACCTTTCTTGATGTTCAACACTGTAGAACCASGCTTTGACTGGGCCCATCACATGCCGCTGAACAATGTCCTTCAGAAATTCTTTGGACTTGTCGATGAAGAGGCGGTCGGAGATGTCAGGCCTGTTGTACCAGCGCTGCCCATCCCACAGCATGCTGTCGAATTCTTTTGCTGCACTGCTCATGGTGAAGGTTATCAGCAAGTGTGGAGCTCCGAGTTGTCGGCAGATGGCCATGGCGTCGGCAAACTGGAGCTGGTAGTATGCACGAGAGCCGCGCAGCGTCCTTGGGGCAAGAAAAATGCGTCCAAGTTGTGCTCGAGAGCCCAAGGGCTGCCCTCGTTGATCTGTAATGACTGAAATAAAAATAAAATGAAGGGGAAAGATTACCAAGTTGCTTCTGTGCTTCTTTTTCGAAATGGCGAACCAAATGCGCAGGTAGGATTGAGCGTTGTTCAGGCTGGTTCTTCTTGATGTTGGCGAATTTGTCGCGGTCGATGCGGTTGCTTAGGAGACAGACAAAGAACTCGGCCAGTCGTCGCGCCCACCAAAGCCAATGAGGGTCATGCCAAGGGTTTCGTTGTTGGTGGCCGGCATTGCGAGGCGGCGCACGAATCTGCATCATGTAGCGAGCTGCCTGAGACCTCGAGACATGATGAACTTTCTTCGGCTCTGCTTCAAGAAGAAGTTGTTCGCCTTCTCCATCGTCGTCGGGTTCCGCCAGAATGTCTTCTTCTTCAGTGGCATAAGGGTTGTTCTGCCACTCAACATCTTCTTCAGCAAGTACCGGAGCAACATGTTGGTCTTCAAATTCTTGGTGCGATTGTTGTTCTGGTAAGGAAGCCGCCGAATCCGGTGTTGTCAAAGGAAGCGAGGGTTTCCACACACTTCCTCCACGCGGGAACAGCAGAGGGCAAAGCGCTCCGTCGATCCAGTTGTCCCACCAGGGAAGAACAGTTAGCGCTCCGCTTCTTGTCTTTAGCAGGACACCTTGTTCCGCGGCGGGTGGTAGTCCGTCGTCGCCGTCAACAAAGAAGAGCTGGAAACACATGGTAAGCTACGAACAATGACAAGACTTCACCTGAGCAAGTTGATCAACGGATTCGGGCAGCTGAAGTTGATGTGGATGAATGTTGTGTGCTTCCGGAAGATTTTGCTGCATCACTTCACCGCGAGTCAAAAGCCGAATCCGAAGGTTGTCCACGGGTGGCCCGTCGCCATCAGCTTGCTGTTGTTTGGCTTCTTCATAAATGCGCTTCAGATGGAAGTAAAGGCCAGAAAGCGGGTGGCCTATTTGCTGATGAGACATCAAGCGGTGCAGTAGTTCCAAAAGGTCATTCTGCAAAAAGGTAAAAAGAATAAAAGTTAGGGAAACAGCAGAATAGCGCACATTCAACTGAAGGCCAGCATCCAAATTTCGCCGCTTCCGAAGTTCAATGGCGTCGTCCGGGTTCAAGGTCCATACTTGGCCGCAGAGTTCTTCGCGCGTCGAACCATCAGCATTTCTCGGAGGGTTGAGGCCGCTCAGCCGGTAGGTGACCATGCCGTTCATCTTCACTGGCTGGTAGCCGCCTGGAACCGGTTTTTGCTCCGTTGTCGCTGTCCCGAATGCGAGTTCGTGGTTAAAGCAAGCCACCATCTTGATGAATTTGTCGGAATGTGGATGGCGTCCCATTATCAGGTCGTTGAGAAGACAGTCCAAGAGCTTAGAGTTGTCGTCAAGCTGGTTGTGCGCTTCCTCATCAATTTGAAGGCGCTGAGCAGGGCGAAGAAAAGGACGCTGCAGCTCATAAAATTGTTGTTCCATCTTGACTTGACCCTTGGCACAGCATTTGGAAAACGCTGCCGGGCCAGTAGCTTCGCTCTTCAGCAACAGTGCAGCACAATGCGGGCAGCGATACAGCTTGTTGTCTCCAAACTGTAATAAAGGGTGGATTGATAACAACAAAAAATATTTATCACCGGCACAATAGTGTTGTAATATCTGGGCGTATGGTTTGCAGCCTGCGATGCACAAAAGCCGGTGTGCGTGTTGTTCTTACAGACGCAGCTTAATGGAACGTCCGGCCAGCGGTCCAATGAAGAAGACGAATAGCGCACTGGAGCCTTGCGTTGTCGTGTTGGACGAATACTTGGCGGGGGCATCAGAATGCTGTCTTCTCCTTCAGCTTGAACAGAGCTTACATCGACCGTACAAGGTGCGACAGAGAGCCCATCCGCATCATAATGGATTGGAGGAATTGCTATAAATTAAAAAGAAGTTGGGAGCAAAAAGAGAGCCCGAAACTTTTTTCAAAACGGCCGGTTTGTGCCGAGCGCGCACGGGCTGTGCCTCTGCCAGTAGATGTTCCAGTAGGCGCAGCTTCGCCTTCATCAGATATGGAGAATTGCTGTTGCACACATCCACTTGGTTGGCCTTGAGCTGGGGTCGGAGGATTGGGAGACAACAATGAAGGAGATGCAGAAGCTTAAGGAAAACAAACACATCTTATTTTTAAACATTTAATACGAACAAAGTCTTGTGCGCTCACTCGCTGCCCCAGCGATGCGGTTGTGGGCAGTTCGTCTTCCAACTCTTTGCCCCTTGGGACTTTGTGCCGGGGTTGTAGTCGAATCGGTCCCGTCAGCTTTAAAGAAATAAGAAATAAGTGGGGAATAAGAAAAAAAGAGCAGTAAACATACCAGAGCGTCTTTGCCGCATCCGAGCCTTGTTGGCATCGCGTTTGGCACGATCACGTGATATGCCACCGCCACGTAACATTTGAGTCTGCTGTAAGAAAATCGGTGTGAAATTGGAAAGAAATGCGTGTGCACACCTTAACAGGCTTGTACCCAAGTGGGTAGGCCACAGGCTCAGGAGCTGCTCGAGAGGACAGTTGTACAGCCTCAAGTAAAAACAGAAAAATATAAAACTATAAGGGGAGTCTACAGGTGCACCTTCCCTTTGATGACAGTCATCCATGGGGCGTGCGGCTTGCAAGGCGACATTCGTTCCGACGCTTTTGGGAGGACATCCATGCGCGACTGCTTGTTCTGTTTCACCTTTGGGAATTTTTGGGTTACTTCTTTAATGAGTAATTACTGATGTTAAAATGAAAAACAAACAGGTGCTGAGCCCACAGGTCCATTGCTGAAAGGCCAGCTCGATACAAGACCAGTTTGCCAGGTGCGCGCTTTGATGCGGGCTTGTGAAGCACCGACCCGGGAAGAGCTTGGTTGCTGTAAAAAAAGATGTCACTATTGCTAAAGTGCTTAAAAACAACATTCTTACTTTTTTGGAGGACTCGAGGTTGGTAGATGGTTCATAACCCGCCCAGGCATCAGACACGTCCCAGCCAGCGAGATATGGGTTGAGACCAATTCCTTGCCCGCGCTGGAAGGCTGCTTCTTTTTTTTCCTCCAGCTTGAATGCCAACAATTCGCGCACAAAGTTGCGGAGCAAGGACAGATGACCGGCTTTGTTTCCGCATCGGCGCATCATTGAAAGTAGGAGATCCCTGCGAGCACAATCATGGCGCCAATTGCGACCCTTTAATGTTAAAAGTAAAGATGCGTTATTTTAATTATATTTAAAGCAAAATTTAGTTTAAAAGTGATATTTATCATATCAGTTGTTAATAATGATTCCCCACGTTAATCGGTTTGTCAAAGATTGACAAGTCAAGATCGTGCGCTATCTCAGGAATGTCAGTAGAAGGCGCAGGCAAACGTTCTGGAGAGCAATAAATAAGCCGTGGCATTGAAAATATGATGAAGATATTATCGTAGAATCTATATAACCTGTAAAGAAAAAAGGAACGTAGTAAAAGTATTTGATTCACGATGTTTTAGGAAACATATGGAGACGATGGGGTATAGTAAAGCAAGTTTTCTAAGGGTTAAACCAATCAAAGTTAATACTTTTAAAGACATTTGGAAAAAAGACCTTAATTTCAGTGATATATTTTCTGGAATTTAAAAAGATGATTATTTACTTCTGCAAAATAAGTACATTTCAAATCCGGAAATTAATTTAGAGAAATCAAAATAATTCTGGAAATTTACAAAGCTGTTATTACTTATGCAAAATTAAATAATTTCTGTAAATTGCAAACCCAAAAATTGATTTAGAGAAATCACAATAATTTAGAAAAATTGCAAAGCTGATTGATTATTAACTTATGCAAAATTAAAAAAGCACAATAATTCTGTAAATTTACAAAGCTGATTATTAACGTCTGCCAAATTAAATAATTTATGTACATTTCAAATCCAGAAATTTATTTAGAGAAATCACAATAATTCTGGAAATTTCCAAACTGATTATTACGTCTGCAAAATTAAATAATTTATGTACATTTTAAATCCGGTAATGAATTTAGAGAAATCACAAATGCTGGAAATTTACAAAGCTGATTATTAACTTCTGCAAAATTAAGTACATTTCAAATCCAAATTTATTTGAGAAATTCAATAATTCTGGAAATTTACAAAGCTGATTATTAACTTCTGCAAAATTAAGTACATTTCAAATCCATAAATTGATTTAGAGAAATCACAATAATTCTGGAAATTTACAAAGCATTTATTAACTTCTGCAAAATTAAATAATTTCTACTTTTATAGAAAAAGCACAATAATTCTGTAAACTACAAACACGGAAAATTGAGAAAAAACTTCTGCAAAATTAAATAATTTATGTGCATTTCAAATCCAGAAATTTATTTAGAGAAATCACAATAATTCTGGAAATTTACAAAGCTGATTATTAACGTCTGCAAAATTAAATAATTTATGTACATTTTAAATCCGGAAACTAATTTAAAGAGAGAAAGCACAAATTCTGGAAATTTACAAAGCAGTTATTAACTTCTGCAAAATTAAGTACATTTCAAATCCAGAAATTTATTTAGAGAAATATCAATAATTCTGGAAATTTTCAAAGCTGATTATTAACGTCGGCAAAATTAATAATTTCTGTAAATTTCAAACCCAAAAATTTTTTAGAAAAGCACAATAATTCTGGAAATTTACAAAGCTGAGTATTAACTTCTGCAAAATTAAGTACATTTCAAATCCAGAAATTTATTTAGAGAAATCACAATAATTCTGGAAATTTTCAAAGCTGAGTATTAACTTCTGCATTAAATAATTTCTGTAAATTTCAAACGTGAAAATTGATTTAGAGAAATCACAATAATTCTGGAAATTTGCAAAGCTGATTATTAACTTCTGCAAAATTAAGTACACTTCAAAGCCAAATTTATTTTGAGATTACAATAATTCTGGAAATTTGCAAAGTTGATTATTAACTTCTGCACAGAAATTTATTTAGAGAAATATCAATAAATCTGGAAATTTTCAAAGTTGATTATTAACGTCGGCAAAATTAATAATTTCTATAAATTTCAAAACCGGAAATTTTTTTAGAAAAGCACAATAATTCGGGAAATTTACAAAGCTGAGTATTAACTTCTGCAAAATTAAATCATTTCTGTAAATTTCAAACCCGAAAATTTTTTTAGAAAAAGCACAATAATTCTGGAAACAGAGCTGATTATTAACTTCTGCAAAACTAAATAATTTCTGTAAATTTCAAACCCAAAAATTTTTTTAGAGAAATCACAATAATTCTGGAAATTTACAAAGCTGATTATTAACTTCTGCAAAATTAAATAATTTCTGTAAATTTCAAAACCGGAAATTTTTTAGAAACAAAAAATTAGTTTATTTATTTTTGATTTGATGCGCTTTTCAAGACAATTTTAAAAAAATTTTCATTTTATAACAATAATGAGAGAAAGCTAATATAAGTCAAATAGGGTAATGTAAATAAATTAGCAAAAAAAGCAAAAGGCAATAGCAAACAAAAGATAAATGATATTTAAAAAATGGAATATTCTGGTAATTTACAAAGCTGACAATTAATTTCAATAAATGCAATAATTTTAGCAAAATTACAAAGCCAATAATTAATTTTAGGTACGTGAAATATTTTGTGGAAATTTACAAAACCGGAAATTTAATTAGAGAAAGGCAATAATTTCTGGAAAATTGCAAAGCCGACAATTATTTCAGTAAAGTGAATATTTTCTGTAAATTTTCAAAGCCGATCACTAATTTCTTGAAAGTGAAATATTTTGTGAAAATTCACAAGGACAATTAATTGAAATATACCTTTTAAAAAGGGAATAATTTTTAATTTGCATTTTTAAAAAGCGGATTATAATTAGGGTATCGAAACCGTTTCAAAAACATTAATGTAAATTTTCAAAGCCGAGCACTAATTTCTTGAAAGTGAAATATTTTCTGAAAATTCACAAGGACAATTAATTGAAATATACCTTTAAAAAGGGAATAATTTTAATTTGCATTATTAAAAAAGCGAATTTAAAATTAGTGTATCGAAACGTTTTCAAAAACATTAAAATATTTAAAACGGTATGTTTTAAAGGGTTTAAATAGAATTAGAAAATCCTTTCCTGGCAAAAAATTGACTTTGGTTAGAAAAACAGAAAAGTTTTTTTTGACTGGCACACGTTGGCGTTACCCGTGGAAGACGTGGGAACGTGATCATCAAAGATGAACCCGTTGTCACTTAGCCCGGACGTCTGTGCCATGCTTCCACATTTGTAACCTTATGAATTTTTGTACTGTTTTGTAATTTTATGCGAAATCTTATTATTTGTAAAAATAATTTATATAACTTTTTTTATTTTGACATTAGCAGCGTAAGACTATTTTTTTGTTTTAAGCTGGTTTTAATCTGATGTGTATTCAATGTTTACTATAATTATAGGAAAACATTAAAAATTTTTATGCAGTTCAATCTGTTTTGATCATCGTTGCCCAAATTTCCTTTGTTTTGTTTAGCTCCTTTTTATGTGGGAGCAAATTAGTTAGAATGTGTTTTTATAGGATTTAAAATTCTAAAATTTAGTTTATTATTGTTTTCATTTTAATCCGTGTTGGGCAAAGAAGGTTAAATATTTAATTATGATCTTTTGGTGGTGGCGTACCCTTTTAGTTGGGCTTAAATTTTAATTTTTTTGAGACTTTTAGTTTCCTTCCTTGAATAAACATCAAAGAAGTACTCACGCCTCGCGCCACATGGAGGCAGTCTCTTTTGCGGGGCAACCCTCCCCAGAACAAAAGTCCTGGATCATGGGGCAATGCAACTGAACGAAATTTTAATAAAAAATATGGAAAGAAATAAGACAAATTAGGTTGCCACGCAAGCCAAAAAGGCACTAAAATTTATTCTTTTTAAAAGATCTTCATTTCTGACGGCTCTCCCTGGCTTTCTCCTCCTCCTCCATTTGCTGGACCGCTTTAAAAAATTCGGGGTCGTCCATAGAATCCTTGAAAAGGAATAATTAACACTGAGAATGGGAGGAGAAATATAGAATTTATCCAACCCATCAGGTCTTGGACACACCTTCTCTTCTTTTCGGAATTCGCCGACGAAAACGACGTCTTCCTCTTGCGACGGAGAAGCTCTGCTGGTAGTGGGCGGGAAAAAGGCAGAGTCATCGCCCTCGTCGTAACTATCCTACAACACGGGGGTACAGAACCCAATAGTAAAAAAGCTTACTCGCTCGCCCCTTGCAGCTTTGCTCCAAGGGTTTGGCGCGGGCTGGGAATTTTCTTCCCACTGAGTCATCCCGGGCGGGCGCGGCGCGGGCTGGCGCGCTGGCATCCATCGATAAACTTCCAACGGGCTATAAACAAAAGGGTTTAAAAAAGGGAAGCATTAGTCTTGCACCTAACTACCCGGATGGTAAGACTAATAAAAAATTTACATTTCATCCGGGTCCACAAACTCAAGCCCCGGCGCTTCTTTTGGAAGGAGCTGCTGCGATGAAAACTCATCAGCAGGCTGATGCGCGCCTTTAAATATGGAAATAGATAAGGCAATTTCTTTTAATAACAAACCAGCATTAAAATTTTGGTTTCCGCCAGACATAATAAAATAAATTTATATAATCTAATCTAAATAATGGGAAGGATTAAAAAAGGAAAAGGTAGACTGAAAAAAAATGTAAAGATTTTTAAACGGTTTAAACAACTTGAAAATTTTAATTTAAAGGGATAAATATTTTTATAAAATGTTTCTTGGGGTTTTAACTGGCACACGTTGGCGTTACCCGTGGAAGACGTGGGAACGTGAGCATCAGTAAAGTTGCCCCCGTTGTCACCTAGCCCGGACGTCTGTGCCATGCTTCCACATATGTGACGTGTAAAATATTTTTTTGCGCTATTATGAACCTAATTTTTTATAATGTCTTTTTATAGCATTTAAAATTTAACCTTTTTTATCAAAAGAATTTTTCACGTTTTTGTTCATAATTGTTCTGTTGAATTCTTGATCGCTTTGAGCAGTAATTGTCAAATTTGAGTGTTTTGGTTAGAGTTTAATTATATAAAACACTATGAGATATAGATTATTTTTTATTTATTTTACAGATTTAAAAATTTTATGCTTAGGGGAATGTTTTGGGTTGAGACTTTTAGTTTCCTTCTTTAAAAAATAGAAGTACTTACGCCCCGCACCACGTGAAGGTAGTCTCTTTAGCGGGGCAGCCCTCCCCTTAGCCAAAGGCTAAGGATCATCGGGAAAATACAAGAAAAAAACTTTTAGTAGCAAAGAAGTTTGGATAATTAAAAAGTTTATCTTTTAGAAATAATAAATTGAAATTTATTTTGAAAAGCCACAAATTTCGCATAATTCTCCTTCTTCTAAAGCGTCATGCTGGCACGATGAAGTTCCTGAAGTTTGGAAATAGGATAATTGTTATTATAATTTTGTTAACCGCATTCAGGTTGCCTTTCCATCATAGCTTCACACTCTTGTTGCCATTCCACATCGGTCATTTCAAAGAAGGCATTAAATCGATCCGGCGCTTAATTGGTTCATAAAATGTTATTACATTGGTAGCATTAGGGCACTTTTTTTTGATAATAAACTTGTCTTTAAATTTGAAAACTATAATTTAGTATAAATTTGTAACAAAATATTTTACTTATTGCTTACTTTCAGAAGCCATGCCAAACGTGGCAGAAATTTGTTGAGCTCGTCTCATCAGCAGTTCTTGATTACCTTTGACGCCTGAAATACACCGGGCAAATATTTAAAGTATGTTTTTAATGACCTTTTATTAATTTTTTTTTCAGTTCTGCCTTCCTGTCGCGGATAACCGACAAAGTAGCTTCCATTTCTCGAACTTTTTCACTTTCTAAAAAATTAGTTAGATAAATAAGCTTGCTCTGAAAACCTTTCACTGCAACGCGTTTCAACGTTGAAGAACGATCCCGATACTTCTCACAGTACATTTTGTACTCTTGAAACTTTTTATGCTGATTCTAAAATTAAAATGAGTTTTGGGTTTGCATAAAATATAACCATAAGATCCTCAATCATTTGGTTGTATTCTCGAGACTCAGCACCGCCTCTATTCAGAATCCTTTCAAAAACACAGCGTTCGCAGCTTGGATTGAAAAGGCGATCCATATCATGGTTATGAGCGTCCAAAATTTTGTCAATGAGATCTATAAGCAAGGGAAGAATTTATTTGTGTAATAGTTAATTTGTTTTTTTATCAATTTATGATTTTATATAACTTTATTTGATTTAAATAGTAATATTTTATTGTATATGTTTTTTTTTAAGTTTATGATTTTTATAACTTAATTTGATTTAAATAGTAATATTTTATTTTATATGAATTTTTAACAGTTTATGATTTCATATAACTTTATTTGATTTAAAGAGTAATATTTTATTTTATATGAATTTTTAACAGTTTATGATTTCATATAACTTTATAACCTGGGGTTTAATTTTAGTTTATATAGAGATAAAAAATCACTTGCAAAAGTGTTACTCACAGACCCAAGTTTATGAATAAATACCCTTATGAACAGCTTCTGTTGTAGGTTGCAAAATTTGGCATTCCAAATAATTGCGCTTTCCGCTGGACAATTTATCTCGTAGACTGCGCAGCATATTCTTTGCCTTTTCGAAAAATCCTTCGTCCGCAAACTTTAGGGCTTGTTGAAGTTCCTTGTGCAGTTCATCGGCTGCTTTCACCTCACGTGGAGGAGCCTGGTGTGGAGCCACCGCAACAGTCTGAGCGTGCGTTCTCTTTCGGGCAATAGCAGCCCTAATTATTGAGACATCTTTGGAAATTTCATTGCGCTGTTTTTTTGCTTCCATTTTATAAAATTTACACCTTGCTTAAAAATAAAGAAATGGTTTAAGAATTAGAAATATGTTAAACATAATAAATTGTATAATAGTGTATTAGGAAATATCCGAAGCTGAATATACATTAAAAAGAAATAAGAAAGACGGACTTCTTCGGCCATGGCATAACATAAAATTTCTTGTAATAATATTAATGGAAATTTCTAAAATAAACGCTTGCGCTTTAGTAATTTATCGCATTAGTATTGAGCATCGTAAATAAATTGTGTAATAGGTTTAAAAAAATATCCAAAGGCTTTAAAAAGCGTGAAAAATTGCAAATAATTTAAAAACCTTTAAAAATGTTTGTACTATTTTAAAAAATAATACCAAACTTGTTCTAACCCTTTAGAACCCCGTAATAATTTTTGAACTATTTTTAAAAAATAGGCTTTGCTCTTAAAGGCCTCAATAATTTTTATAATAGGATTAAAAAATATGCAAAGCTTTTCAAACGGGCTGAAAAAAGGAAAAAATTCCAGACTGATCAAACCCTTTTGAACCCCTTAATATTGTTTGTACTATTTTTAAAAAATAATTCCAAACTTGTTCTAACCCGTTAGTACCCCGTAATAATTTTTGATCTATTTTAAAAAAATAGGCTTAGCTCTTAAAGGCCTCAATAATTTTTATAATAGGGATTAAAAAATAGTTAAAGCCTTTCAAACACGTGAGAAAAATTCCAAACATTAGCTAACCCTTTAGAACCCCTTAATAATGTTTGTACTATTTTATAAAAATATCTCGAAACTTGTCTACCCTTTAGAACCCCGTAATAATTTTTGAACTATTTTTAAAAAATAGGCTTGCTCTTAAAGGCCTCAATAATTTTTATAATAGGATTAAAAAATATCAAAGCTTTCAAACCGTGAAAAAAGGAAAAAATTCCAAACTGATCAAACCCTTTTGAACCCCTTAATATGTTTGTACTATTTTTAAAAAATAATTCCAAACTTGTTCTAACCCGTTAGTACCCCGTAATAATTTTTGATCTATTTTAAAAAAATAGGCTTAGCTCTTAAAGGCCTCAATAATTTTTATAATAGGGATTAAAAAATAGTTAAAGCCTTTCAAACACGTGAGAAAAATTCCAAACATTAGCTAACCCTTTAGAACCCCTTAATAATGTTTGTACTATTTTTAAAAATTTCGAAACTTGATCTGACCCTTTAGAACCCCGTAATAATTTTTGAACTATTTTTAAAAAATAGGCTTAGCTCTTAAAGGCCTCAATAATTTTTATAATAGGGATTAAAAAATATTCAAAGCCTTTCAAACACGTGAGAAAAATTCCAAACTGATCAAACCCTTTTGAACCCCTTAATAATGTTTGTACTATTTTTAAAAAATAATTCCAAACTTGTTCTAACCCTTAGTACCCCGTAATAATTTTGGAACTATTTTTAAAAAATAGGCTTAGCTCTTAAAGGCCTTAATAATTTTTATAATAGGGATTAAAAAATCTTCAAAGCCTTTCAAACACGTGAGAAAAATTCCAAACTGATCAAACCCTTTTGAACCCCTTAATAATGTTTGTACTATTTAAAAAAAAGAATTATTGTGATTTCTCTAAATAAATTTCTGGATTTGAAATGTACATAAATTATTTAATTTAGCAGACGTTAATAAAAAATCCCGAAACAAAAATTCGAAGATTTTTTTAAGAATAACAAACGGTTTAAAGACCCAATAAAAAATCCAATGCCTTTGAAATGGAATGAAATTCTAATGATTTAACCCGATTAAAACCCCCCAAAAATGTCCATAGGCTTTAAAATCCCGAAACAAAAATTTGAAGATTTTTTTAAGAATAACAAACGGTTTAAAAACCCAATAAAAAATCCAATGCCTTTGAAATGGAATGAAATTCTAATGATTTAACCCGATTAAAACCCCCCAAAAATGTCCATAGGCTTTAAAATCCCGAAACAAAAATTTGAAGATTTTTTTAAGAATAACAAACGGTTTAAAAACC
>MEIZ01000441.1:19582-39077 GCA_001723225.1 Globodera ellingtonae
TCCGTTTAATCGATCAATTTCATTCTTTCACAGTTTAAAGTTATTATTTATGTAATTGTCAATAATATACTAATTTATTATTTGTCCATAATACTTAAAAAAGTATGTGTTGATGTATTATTAATGCTTTTGTCTAAAATACTAAAATGTTTTTGTTAAAGTGTATTATGTATGTCTCTTTTTATGTTCCCGTACATTTTGCAGAATGACTGGGGTTCTGAATATAAATTTTATAAAAAATATTTTATTAAATTAAAAAATTTAAAAGGTAGTTTTAGCTTTTGTTCAGTATTACCAGTCCATTTCTCCGTCTTCTTTAAAATTCAATTGTTTTCAAAATTTTTGGTAAAAAGGGTTATCCCTCGCTTAGAGTGGCCAAATTATTTTTCAGCTCTGTTTTTTGCGCTAAAGCTAATTATATATTAATAATTAAAATAAGTGTAGATAATATATTTATTTTTGCCTTTTATACAAAAATTATCAGGAGGCAAAATAAAAGCTCGGCAAACTACAATTTGTATTTGTCTAATATTTAAAATTCTTACGGTTTTAAGAGTAATTTGTGTATTTGTCTGTATTATTAAAAAAATATACTGTTAAAATTTATTATTTTTTTATAACTTTTTTATTTTGTTTATAATTTATATTCATTGTTTTCTAAAAAGTTGTACCCTTTGGGGTTTATTTCAAAAACCAAGCAAAAGGCCAGAACAAACGTGTTGTTTTTGTTTAAGCTTTGTTTGACTGTTGTAAAAGGATTAGGGTCTAAGCATAGTGATCAAGAGGACCAAATATTTGTAGCTCAAGCTTTATTTGCTAAATCTAAGAATAAAAATTATTTAAATAAGTTTAAAAAATCAAAATTGAATTTTGATAAATGGAAATTTTCAAACCAAAAAAAATTCTCAATGCCGTTGCTCAAGAAGGGCCTCCTCAATGGCAAAAGCTTTTATAAAATTCGAAAATTGATAAAATAGTAAAAAGCAAACACGGAAGGAATAAATAAAGAATTTAATTATTTAACTACCATATTAAAAATGAAATGATGGCAAGTGACAGATGCGCAATTAAAAATGACAAATTAATAATAATAAGTATTAAAGCTTCCAAAAGCACAAAAATGGTAAAGAACATATTGCAGGTGGTAAAAGCTGTTTTACATTAGCGTACATTCTCAAAAGTTAAGTCTGTAAACGGGCCTGTAGCATGCTTTTAGACATAAGGCATTGAAATGCACCAACAATTTAATTCTAAGGCATCGGGAAAGCATATGAATAAGTATAAAATTAGAAATGACTCACAAACATAGTCAATAATTAAGAAACTGAAAATCACCTACAATTATTTTTTAATTATAGCTTTCAAAACAAAGTTATGAATTTATTAAAAAGTATAGAGCTTAAAAAAGCCTATACATTTATTAAAAAAGTAGAGCACTGCATTAAAGGGTTGCTCTAAAAACAAATTTAAATGAATTAGATAAATTTCAAATTAAAAATTAAACTTAAAAAGTTATTTTTGTTTAATTTTTCTTAACAATTGCTACAAGCAAAACGCAGAAAAGTTTTTAATGGGGTGTGCAAAGTAAAAAGTGTGCAGATAAGAAATAAAGATAACAAAAATGAAATATAGAGATTAAAAATCTTTAATAAAATTAGATTTAATTTAATTGATATTGGATTTATAATAGTCAAAGAAATGCATTGTTTTCTATCTAAAAAGTTGTAACCTTTTGGGGTTAATTTCAAAAAGCAAGCAAAAGGCATCAATCGTGAATTGTAATGAAATATTTTATATCTTTTTTTTGATTCGCAAAAAAAATGCCAGCTCTCGGGCCGTCCCTGCTCTATTAAAAGTACCGCGCATTATTGTTCCAAAAGGCATTTAGTAAAATAGTAAAAAGCAAATACGGAATAAATAAACAAAGAATTTAATTATTTAATTAACACATTAAAAATGAACTGGAGGCAATTGACAGATGCACAAATAAAAAATTATAAATTAATAAAGTTGATAATATTAAAGCTTCTTAAGCACAAAATATAGTAAAAGAACATTTCTCAAGTGGTAAAAACACTGTTTTACTTTAACGAACATTCTTAAAATGTAAGCCTGTAAACGGGCAAATACATTGTTATACCCATAAGGCAGTGAAATTTACCAACGATTTAATTCTAAAGCAGCGACAAAGCATATGATAAAATATAAAAGTATTAATGACTCACAAACATATTCATTTATTAAGTAACTGAAAATCACCTACAATTTTTTTATTTATAGCTTCAAAACAAATATGCATTTATTAAAAAGTATAGAGCTTAAAAAAGCCTATGAATTTATTAAAAAATTATCAACGCATTGAAACATCTAGTAATTTTGTAAGGTAAAATGCACTAAATTCATAGCTTTTTAAACTAAAGCTGGCTTACATTAATTAATTAGATAAAGTTAAAATTAAAAAGTTTAAAAATGCACTTTTGCTATGTTTGGTAAAGATCGCCCGGTTCTGATTCAAGAATTCAAAAAGGAGCTGCCCCTTTATCGATTACTTTTGAGCAAATCAGAGCAAACTTTGTTTGTTTGTAGCAGCTTTTTAAGCCTATAGTGCTTAATTCTGTCGGGAAAAAAACATTTTCAGCTAATTATGTTACGACTTATATTCCGAACTCCGCCCGGTCAGAGCAAGCCCCATCGGGTTAACGAATTTACCTAAAACAGCCCAAAAACCGTCCAATTTTTGAACAATTGTGCAGAGCAAGAGGCTCTTCTTTGTTTGGCGTTTCAATTTTTTGAGCCTATTTTTGTTTTATTATAATTTTAAAAACAAACCTATGAATTTATAAAGCTTAAAAACGCCTATGTATTTATTAAAAAATTATCAACACAGTTAAGAAAGCAGCTGAGAAATTTAGTAAGTATAAAATTAAGAAAGGAATAAAGTTAAGCTATAAAACACAGCAAAAGTGTAAATAATTTTTAAAATTAAGTTTTAAACATTTATTGAAAAAGGCCATTTAAAAAAAATTATGGCTAAAAAGCAAGTAGCATGTTTTTAAACATAAGGCATTGAAATTCACAACAGATGTAATTCGAAAGCAGCGATAAAGCATATGAATAAATATAAAAGTAGCATAAGAAGACATTATTTTTTTGAATAAATATTAAGGCACTGAGAAAGCTTCTTAATTTAGCAAGGAAATAAAAACTCTTAACAATTTAAACACCCAGCTGAATTTAGTAAAAGGTGTGCGTGCATAAATTAATGAAATCAATTTCAAAAACAAAAGTTTTTTTCAATTTTTCTTAACAATTGATCATAATTGTAAAGTTAAAAATAAGTGCAACATTTTATTTTAATTAACATTGTCTAAACAATGGCAATTAAAAGAATATAAGCATACAAAAAATATAGCCCCGGTAAATAAAATGTTTGAAAATTGTTTCACCCTTTAAATGGCTAAAAGCGCAAAAAAACAATTAAAATGGGTTTGATCCTGGTAATTGCTTATTAAATTGTAACTAAAATTTACAAAAATTGTTATGGCCCCTCTAAATGGCTTGTTACATAAACATTTCCAAAAATTGCTTTGGTCCATTATTGCTTAATAATGGTAAATAAAATTAGCCAATTTCACCACCTGGGCTTGAAGGTCACCCGAGATTTCAATCAATATATCATAAACTTTCAACTAACAAACTTCGTACGACTGCAATGAAAAATGCCGTAAAAAGTAAAATGGCTTCAAAAGATCAAAACGTGTTTAAAGTTGGCAAATGAAACAAAAGGATACATTAAGAAATTTACTAAAAAAAATATTTACATTCTGATAAATACCCAATAGTTACTATTGTTTTTCGTAAAACAGTAAAATTTCTATTAGAAAAAGGATACCAAATTATGCCAATAAAAAAAATAAAATAGTTTCCATTTGGTCAGCATCGACCCAGCAAAGAGACCGTGAATTAAACAGGAGAAGGACATGCCAGCAATTCGAGTTTAAAAACTGTAGGAAGCAGGACTAATTTTCAAAACCAAAATAGAACAAATGTGTAAGGTAATAAATCATTATAATCAAGCAGATAATAAAAGCAATGAAAATTTTTAATCTTAATAGTATGAAGGGAATCTGTAAAACAGTTCTAGCCTACATAAAAAGTAACCTTTAATTTAAAAATTAAAAATTTCTAAATTTAATTTTATAAATTTTTACTCTAAATTGATCAGACCGTAACTTAATCATTTGTTAATCAGAACTGATCAAACTTTTTTTTGTTTAGCTCATATTCTGAAATAAAACAAATAAAAATGCAATGAATGAAAGTGGCAGATTGTATAAATTAAAAATTTCAAAATTTAATTTTTTAAATGATTTTAAAGCAGCGATAAAGCATATGAATAAATATAAAGGTATCATAAGAAGACAATATATTTTTTAATATTAAGGGACTGAGAAAAATAATAACCCTTAACAATTTAAACCCAGCTGAATTTATTAAAAAGTGTGCATAAATTAATGAAATAATTGTAAACAAAATGAAATTTCACCACCCGGTCTTGAAGGCCTCTCGAGATCGCAATCAAAAGATCACAACCATTTCAACTATTGAACTTCGTACGACTGCAATGAAAAATGTCGGAAAAAGGCAATTTTAAAATAAAGAGTTCCCTTTAATTAATTGTTTAAGATATTCTGAAATAAAAAAATTTTTAAATGAAATGAATGCAAATGGCAGAGTTGCTGACAGCAGCCGACTAACACCACAAACAAATTTGTGGGCAAAGTTGTTTAAATGGCTTCAAAAAATCAAAAGTGCTTAAACGTGATAAAATGTATTCATGAACCGACAGTTTAAACAAAAGAATACATTAAAGAAATAACTAAAAAATTTTTACTCAGTTCTAATCAGAATCCTTTTTTTAGCTCAGCTTTGTACGCTGAATTAATTACATATAAATTATTTAAAAAATTAAAATTTCTAAATAATTTATTATAGCAGGGACCGCGTAGCAATCATATATCTTTAGCATTTCAAAATTTAATTTCAATTTGTGCTTAAATTGAAAATAATGTAACTTGATCAGTTTTGCACAGAACTGAATAAACTTTTTTTTCTTTAGCTCAACTTTTTAAGCTTAATTTAATTATATAGAAATTATTTTAAAAAAATTAAAATTTCAAAATTTAATTTTTTAAATTTTTGCTTAAAATTGAAAATTCCATAACTTGATCAGTTTTGATCAGAACTGAACAAACTTTTTTTTGTTTAGCTTAGTTTTTTATGCTGAATTTTATTATATAAAATTTATTTTAAAAAATTTAAAATTTCAAAATTTAATTTTTTAAATTTTTAATCAAAATTGAACCTACCGTAACTTGATCAGTTTTGATCAGAAGTGGTCAAATTTTTTTTGTTCGACTCAGCTCATCGAGCTGAGTCTAAATATCCTCTCAATTACCCCCTAAGGCAAAATTCGAACTTTTCATTTTTTGACCCCAGTCAAATATAGGCATAAATTGGTTAGACCCCCCATATTGACCCCTAACCCGAACCAAAACGGGCAAGTGATATATCATTTTAAAGCTCAGACATTGGGGCACCTCCTCCCACAAAATCAGCCCTTTATTCAACCTAAAAATTTTCACCATAAAAGTTGGCGCAAAAAAAAATAAAAATTTCAAACTTTGACGACCCATTTCGACCACATGTCGAACTTTTACAGACCGGGTCAAGAAACATTTTTTGTAGCTTAATACCACCCCAACTTATAATTAACCAACCCCCAATCGATCCGAGCAAACCCCATCGTTTTTGAGAATTTCTCCCAAAACAGTCAAAAAAAAGTGGGATTTTTCGACATTTTGTGCAGAGCAGATTTCGAACATGGTTAGACCTACCCCCACACATGATATACCATTCGAACCCAAATTTTGTCTAGTTGTGCTCTTTCTCCAAACCCAACMCRCCAAAWSYATGCTTTAAACCACTTWTGCCCCTCCAACYSCMACATGGTAGGCAAAAAGGGGCGCTTCTTTTTGGGCGGTTAGACCGTTCGACCCTTAGTAGGTCGAAATTGAAAATTCGGACAACATACTTTTGTGCTACCCCTGGAACTTTATTTTCGTGCAAATTTTCAGCCAAATCGAACCTCAGGGAATCCCGGTATATCTTTTTCCCCCGGCACCTAAAACATAATTTCCTTATATATAGAACTAGACCCCGCCGTGGACGGCTGCGCCTGTTGCATTGCTACTGTTCCTAGGTGATTCGGGTTGTTAAACAAAAAGTTAAAAAAAAATTTTTTTAATTTTGAAAAACTTTTTCAATTTTTGATGAGAGACTGTTGGCTTCCTTATTCAGCAGTGTGCTGAATAAGTACTAACGCCTCGCACCGCGTGAAGGTCGTCTCTCTCTTTTGCGAGGCAACCCTCCCCTGTGCTTTGGGGTGGGAAACACAGGATCATCGGGCAAAATAGAGAGAATGAGCAACATGTTTAAAAATCAAAATGCGTATGCAAAAATTTTTATACAATAAGAGTAAATATAAAGTTACATGGAAATGTGTACAGAATAAATAGCAATGTCAAAAAGGTAGTAAAACAGAACAAAAATGAAAAAAAGCTATATGCGAAAAATTGTCTGGAAGTAAAATATTGAGAAAGATAAATAATGTTTAAAGACAAATGTTGGATGTGAATAAAGTTTCAAAATAATACGAGTTAACATAAATGTACAAGGAAATGTGTAAAGAATAAGTAGAAAAGAAAAAATATAGTGGTAAAAGAACAAAAATGGTTAGAGTGATGAAATAGAAAAATAACAATGAAATGGTAAAGAATGGAAACACGAGCAAACAAATGGGGGCCACAAATATAATCGAACAACAAATACAAACATACACATTATTTCCATACAGCATTTGTTTCTTCTATCATTAATTTCCTACATCCGTGACGCCCTTATAGATGGACTTCAGCTCGGCAGTTGGGGCAGGTGGCGCTTGTTTTCAACCACTTCTTTAAACACGATGTGTGGAAGTTGTTGTGGCCACAGGGGAGCGTTGTTATTGCATTGTTGGCGCGTATCTCCAGCTTACAAATGCAGCAGTCACCCGATGGATTGCCTGCTACAGTGTACGGCAGGCGCTTCAGCTGGGCG
Source organism: Globodera ellingtonae (assembly GCA_001723225.1). Classification (NCBI taxonomy): domain Eukaryota; kingdom Metazoa; phylum Nematoda; class Chromadorea; order Rhabditida; family Heteroderidae; genus Globodera; species Globodera ellingtonae. The sequence goes on from MEIZ01000441.1 coordinate 26,741, forward strand.
CGGGACAGGCCAGCAGTAGCAGACTCGAACGCGTCCAAGCTCTGCTCTTGAACAATCTCTGTAGCTGAACCTTGACCTACAAAAGGAATTAGTAAAGAAGGGTTGGCTCAAAGGACCTTTGCCCTTTGACGCAGGAGACAGCGGTGGTGAAGGGCGCGCGGTGCAAACGTTCGGTGCTGCAAGTGAATGGGAGGCAGGTTCAAAAATATTAAAATAAGTTTTAATCTACCAGAGAAGGACGTTGGGGCCGGGGAAGCACGAGTCTGCGGCTCCCACAACTGTGTGATGCGCCCGTGACGCTGTTGAAGCTTTTCCCGGCGCTGCTCTGCTTCCAACTGCTGGTGTTCAGCTGTTTGTCGGTCCTGTTCACATTGTTGGGCCTCTTCTGCTTGTTGAAGCAGCCTCCTTCCCTCTGCTGCAATCATCTCGCTCCAGCGTTGTTTTTTGTCAGCCTTTTCCCGTTGTTGGCGTTCAAATGCAGTCATGCGAGGAGGGCTGGTCTTTGAAGGACGGCCTCTTTTCTTCTCAGGCGACATAAGCTTAAAAAGCAAATAGTTTTTAGAAGTACCGAAGATATTTTTATATTACGTTTTCCATGTCTTCGGCAAGTAGGCCCATCTGACCGCTAGCGCGCTCACCGCTCATTCTGACTACACTCGGAGACATTCGCTGATGTTCTGGCGATTGTTGTTGTCTCGCCACTTCGACTCTGAGCAGAGGCGAAAATTGTTGTACTACACTCGTGGACGGGCTGAGATGGTGCGCGTCTTCAGTTGCAGACCACTGATAAGCAGGAACGGCGCTGAGCCGGTCGAAACCGGTGGAGGTGCGCTGACGGCGGTAGGACTGTACGAACAAAAAACAGTAAAGAGAAAACCCTTTGATAAATAAGAAGAATTTTACCGTGTGTACAGCATCGAAATGGTTCTGCCTCCGCCGTATGATGATGGGATTTTGGACTTCGATCGGCCCATTTTGCTGATGTACCACTTGCATTTCTCCGCGTCGCACAAAGCGTGGAGTCCGCTGGATCGCTAGGAAGTCGTTATGCGTCAGACGTTCGATGCGCTTAACAAAAAGGAGATCAAGGGTTATGGATTGTTTCAAAACCTACATATTGTTGGAAGCCTGGCATCAGAATGTACAGGTCCCGTTGTTGATGGCGACCGTTGGCATCCGCGACGTCGTCGAGCACATAGATGTTGCGGCCAAGGACGTCTGCAGCATACAAGCCTTCGAAGTTGGCATTTGCCCAAGCGGCTGGGTCGTTGGCCGCCGGATAAAAAATCCGTTGAGCATAGCTGGGGATGTTTTCAATGCCAGCGCGCGCGAAAAGTTGGCGCAGCTGATAATCCGGGTCATCTGCTGGCAAGCCCTCCACCGGAAAGACCGCATAATGCATTCGTTGACGCTCTTCTTCGGGCGCAAAGTGGTAGCGCTGTTGTATGGATCTTGCCACTGCACGTCTCAAGCTTTGTTGAGCAGCTTCCTGCGCCATCGCGTCACATTCGCTCAGCTCCGCTTCGCCGTTGTCGTAGCCAAAGAGATGGCGAACAATGGCGCTAAAACACAAATGAAGCAATGCTAGGATAAGACCATTTTTACCGGTAAAAACAGTCGCCATCTCCAAGCACATCTTCGAAGTAGAGCCCACGGTCTATGTGTATTCGGCGGCTGAGTTGTTGTACTGGCGGTGGAAGGACAACGGACGTAGTCGGCAGTTGAGCAGGAAAGATCTGCTGTCCCGAAGGCAAAGACGGTGTCGCAACTTGGCAGCGCCCCCGGTGTCGTTGCGGGCGTTGGTCATCATCGTCGTCATCGCTTGAGTCAGTTGTTTCTTCGTTGTTATGTGGTTCAGTTGGAGTTGGGCGAGGAGCGAGCAAAGAACTGGGCCCAGGTGGAAGAGGCTGAAGGGCCGCAGTCTGGGATAAAGAAAGTTAATGTGCAAAAAAAAAGCTCTGTTTATTACAGGGCCTGCGTATTGGCGCGCCTCTTCGATGTCCTCCTTATCCACGACCGTCTGCACAACCCAGTTTTGTACACAGTTGGCGCTGCGCGCGCTGGTCAAAACGCGAATGTCGTCGCTGGTCCGAACACGTGACATGGCCACGTAGAATTGGCCATGGGCAAAGCACTGCGACGATGAGAGATGGACACCGACGCGCGCAAGAGTCTGGCCTTTAAAAGAAAGGTGGGCTTGATTTAATGTAAGATAATTTAGAGGTCAGGAAGGGGTAGCTATCAAAATTTTTGGATTTTTTTCCCTTTAAAAAAGTCACAAAAATGCTTGCAAACCCCAAAAAATGTGTGTTACAGGAATTTTTGACAAAAACCCCAAAAAATTAGCTTTTGGTTTTGCCGAGCACAAATAAATTTACCCTGTGATTTATGTGTTGTGATCACAAAGCCTGGTCGAAGCGGAAACTGTAGCCGTGTCCACTTCACAGCGCCGTGGCGGGTCACCTCCTTTCCTTTGCCCCCGAAACGGAAACGATGACGGTACATCTTGAACTCAGTGCCAGTTCGCGGCCCCTGGATGTAGCGGCAAGTGATGATGTTGTCGCCGAGGGCTATGATMTGCACACGGGTGCCATTGCARAGGCCGTGTGCGACGYTGATRTTTTTGATGACCATCATCACTGCGCCGATCTTGAGTTGGAGACTATGCTCGGGCATCCCAGGCGGTGTTTTGCCGTAGATGTTCTCAATGTAGCGGTCCGCCACATTTAATGCCAAAATGTCCATTGGGCTGTCGGGGTCCACAGTATCGACGGACATGTAGACGCGCTCGGACTGCTGCACAGGAGTAGACATTGCATTGGAGATGCGCGTCTGAATGAGAGGGTGGGACATTTTTGGGAGAGAAAAAAAGAATATTTATTCTGACTGGGAACTTTTTTGGGGGGGGGGGAATAATATCTATGCTAACCATAAGTTCGGCGTTCAGCTTGAATGTGTCCTTGTTCAAAGGACAGAGGATGGCGGCGCCACGAAGCTGCTCAATGTTGGCCAGAGGATCCTTCAGAGCGTCGCCGAACACAAACTCAATCAGCGCTTGCTCTGAGCTGAGGCAAATTGATGGGCAGAGTTGTACGTATGGCCTGCGCCTGTCGTCAGTTGCGGCGGTTCGAACTGTCACTCCTGTGCCCCAGGTCTTAAGTGTCCGCCTGTAGTCTTCTTGATTGCCGGTAACGCGCATGTTCACTGTCAGACGGTGGATGTTGACCAGGCCGTTGGTGAACCATGACGTTGTTTTGACCGACAGCCAGTAGGACAAGTTGACGTTGTCCAAGCCGGGCGCAACAGAGCTTTCTGCAACCGGTAACAGCTGCTTCCAGTCTCCGCCAAAAACGACGATCTTAGAAGGAATGAACAATGGAAAAAAGTTATGAATTAGCAGCAGCCTACCTTTCCGCCAAAGTGTTTTTCTTGGTTTGCCACATCAATTGACCGCAGCAGTTTGTCCACGTAGGTGATGACATTTTTGTTGGCAATGCTGATTTCGTCAATTATGAGGAGCTCAAGTGCGCGGAGTAGTTTGGCATGGTCGCTTTCRTAGTCGAGCATTGGCATGGTGTCGTCGTCAATGTCGATTGGAACACGCAGCTTTGAGTGCAGCGTAGCGCCTTCGAACAGCAGTTCCGCGGCAATGCCCGTTGATGCAGTCGCAAGAAGTCGACAGGCCATTGTTGACTTCAGCCTCGCAATCAGCGCCTGGGATAGGAAAGAAATTGGTAGGGAAAAAGGGCAAATAAATGAATACTTACGTTGTAAGCAAAGGTCTTGCCCGTTCCGCCGTCTCCCGTCAGCATGAACAACTGCTGTGCTTGCTCCAAGGTTGCGCTCCGACGCCGAAGGACCGATGTACAAACAGCGTCAATGAAGGCACGTTGTTTGTCATTCAGCTGAGCGCTGAACTCCGCATCCTTGGCAGCGTACTGTACAGTTGTCATTGGCCCATCCGTTGCAATGTCGTTTTGTTCAGAGTCTTCTTGCAAGAACTGAGCCCACAGCCGATTGCCATAATCGCCCGCATTGTATTCGGCCTTCAAATAAAAGATAAGTCACTCACAAAAAACATGTACACCTCAATGATGTCTTCGCTTGGCATGACAAAGCCGAGAGGAGCGGGTAGGCCCAGACGCTCACAGCAGCTGTTGAAGGAGGCTGGATCGACGCCATGMAGGCGGAAGACCAATTCCATACGGCAGAGGACATACTGGCGAACAACATCAAGGTCCTGGTGAAGCATTGCGCGTGGAGTGAGAAAGCACCGTGCATCCAAAAGAACGCGGTCGAGAACTGATGATGCGTCCAAAATGCCGCTATTAGCGAAGAGCACTGCGGTCCAATTGATGCGTCGACGGAAGGTGGGCAGGCCAGACAGAGCCTCCAAAATGGTGTCGACCCATAATGACGAGTCCTCAAGGAGTCCCATGGCCTTTGCTGCATCGACAAATGTTGTTTGGCCTGCGTACAAGTCGTGCCAACCAGTCGGCCCATGGACGTGAAGCAACAACATGCGCAACGCCTATCGCACGCATCAGGGTTAAAATGAATTTTCAGTTGCATCTTTCTAACCTGATGCTCAAAGTTGCCGGCTGAAGCCGCTTCCAGCATTGCCAAATGGTTTTTGCGTTGCTGGACACGTTTCTTCCATTGGTTTGAACGACGATCATACCAGTAGTCGTGACATACAGACATGAAGGTGTAGCGGCGTGCAACTTCAGGTTCCAGTGCAGCGTTTAGGGCAAAGTAAGCTGTCAATGCAGATTGTTGGTCTTGGCCAGCCGCAATGCGCGCTCGCTCTTCCTCCGCTCGCTCTTCTTCTCTGCCGACAAGAACGACAAGGCGATTTTGGCCCGGAAGATGGAAGCGCTGATGCTCAACCTTTGATTGGGATTGAAGAAGGATATAAAAWGAATTCAGGCAACGTATRCTTTAAAAAAACACCTGATGTGATTTGCGAACGATTCTGTTGCCCCAGATGCTCAACAGTGCCTCGTTCGGTGTTTGATAGCGGGCCATGCGGATCTGTCGAAATTCGTCGTAGTTGACGATGACATTTCCTGCAGTAGTCGCAGCGGAGTCGTTGACGATTTGCACAAAAGCCAGCTGGCATCCCTTCATCACGTACTTGAGCACGTACTTGATGCACGCGTCGCCTTGAATCCATTCGACATTGATGCTATCAAAGAAAGGGGTAGGGAATTTTATCAATTACTCAAACCAAGCAAAAAAGAAAAAAGACGTACTGCGAGCGATATTTCAAGGCCAGGAATCGGTTGTGGGGGACAACAAAGCGATTGTCCTTGCCAGGCACAGCACACGCATAGCGCTCAGGGCTTTGAAGTCGTTCGGATTCGGACTGAGCAGGCGGACGTCGACGGTACTGAACACCAACAATTCGGTCGTCGATCACAGTTTGCTCGGCGAAGGGGCGCTATAAAATAAAGGGGGTAACGAAGAAATGGTTTGTTGATTACAAGGCTAGTATTAATCACCTATGTTTCTAATTCTAAGCCATATTTTTTTTAGACTTTTTTGATGTATTAGTTCATATATTGCCTCTTTTAGTAAACATCTTATGCCTTTTAACCCATAAAATTTCAGGCGCTGTTAATTTGTGTGCTTATGAAAAAGAGCTCACCGGGAAATGCTTCGTGCATTTGCCATCGATGAGACAATAGCGCGGCGAACATGTGTGGTACATGTTTTCCAAGATGAACCGGCGAAACAGCCGCTGTAGTTTTGCCGCATGGCTGTTGTCACCGTCGTGTGGCAGCTCTGGAATTTCGGCGCTGATGTACTCCTCGATGTAGTCCTCCATGCTCATTTCCATCCGCGCAAAGTCCAGGATGAGGCAAAGGTGGATGTGTGGAAGCCCTCTTCAAAAAATGTCTTCACTAACCACAATGCCAATAATATGTTTCACCTTTCTTGATGTTCAACGCTGTAGAACCACGCTTTAACTGGCCCCATCACTTGCCGCTGAACAATGTCCTTCAGAAACTCCTTTGATTTGTCGATGAAGAGTCTGTCAGAGATGTCAGGCCTGTTGTACCAGTGCTGGCCGTCCCACAGCATGCTGTCGAATTCTTTTGCTGCACTGCTCATGGTGAAGGTGATMAGCAAGTGTGGAGCCCCGAGTTGCCGGCAGATGGCCATGGCGTCGGCGAACTGGAGCTGGTAGTAGGCGCGAGAACCGCGAAGTGTTCTTGGCGCAAGGAAAATGCGCCCAAGTTGTGCGCGTTCACCCAATGGCTGCCCTCGAGGATCTGTAATGACTGAAATAAAAAAGGGAAAAAAGGGAAAGATGACCAAGTTGCTTTTGCGCTTCTCTTTCGAAATGGCGAACCAAATGCGCAGGTAGGATTGARCGTTGTTCAGGCTGGTTCTTCTTGATGTTGGCGAATTTGTCGCGGTCGATGCGGTTGCTTAGGAGGCAGACAAAGAACTCGGCCAGTCGTCGAGCCCACCAAAGCCAATGAGGGTCATGCCAAGGGTTTCGTTGTTGGTGGCCGGCATGGCGAGGAGGCGCACGAATCTGCATCATGTAGCGAGCTGCTTGTGACCTTGAGACATGATGAACTTTTTTCGGCTCTGCTTCGAGAAGAAGTTGTTCGCCTTCTCCATCTTCGTCAGCTTCAGCCAATATGTCTTCTTCCTCATCGGCATAAGGGTTGTTCTGCCACTCAACATCTTCTTCTGCAAGGACCGGCAGCACTTGATGGTCTTCATGATCCTGGCRTAGTTGTTGTTGTTGTTGTAGGGGAGCGGCCGAATCCGGCGTTGCTAAAGGAAGCGAGGGCTTCCACACACTTCCTCCACACGGGAACAGCAGCGGGCAAAGCGCTCCATCGATCCAGTTGTCCCACCAGGGAAGAAYCGTCAGGGCACCGCTTTTTGTTTTTAGCATTACGCCTTGCTCCGCGGCGGGTGGTAGTCCGTCGTCGCCGTCGACAAAGAAGAGCTGAAAGCAGATGGTAAGGTATGAATCCCTATTTTGTCTTTTTTGAGAATAAATTCCTATTTCGACGTTTTTGCTTTTTTAGCCCTTGTTTTGGCACTTGCCCCAAAATTTAAAAATAAATGCAATATTTTAGGTATTTTTCCGAAATCTTAAGAAAATGCAATAAAAAAAAATAGAAAAACTACCACTAAAATCAAAATTTTTTCTTTACCAAAAATGCAAGCCTAAAAAAGACTTTTTCGTCTTGGACCAAAAACAAAGATTGATATTTTCTGATTAAATTTTTATTTGATATTTTTTTAAAAAGTTTTAAAAACATGCGAAAATTAGTACATTTACAATTGTAAGAAGAAAATTAATAAAAAAGGATTTTAAAGGGTCACGCAAAAAGACTGATTTGGGCAGTTTTAGCACCTTTTTTAGTCCCTATTTTGGCACTTTTTGGGCTTTTTAGTCAMTATTTTGGCGGTTTTTTAGTCCCTATTATATGCCCTTATTTCACGTTTTTTAGTCCCAAAAATCTCGTCTCTAATGATAAGCTTTCACCTGAGCAAGTTGATTAACGGACTCTGGCAACTGGAGTTGATGCGGATGAATGTTGTGCGCTTCCGGAAGATTTTGCTGCATCACTTCACCGCGAGTCAAAAGCCGAATCCGAAGGTTGTCCACGGGAGGTCCGTCGCTATCAGATTGTTGTTGTTTGGCTTCTTCATAAATGCGCTTTAGATGGAAGTAAAGACCAGACAGCGGGTGGCCTATCTGCTGATGAGACATTAACCGGTGCAATAGTTCCAAAAGGTCATTCTGCAAAAAGGTAAAAATGTAATGGAAGTTGTATAGAATAACGGACGTCCAATTGAAGTCCAGCATCCAAATTTCGCCGCTTCCGAAGTTCAATGGCGTCGTCTGGGTTCAAGGTCCAAACTTGGCCGCAGAGTTCTTCGCGTGTCGACCCATCAGCATTTCTCGGAGGGTTGAGGCCGCTCAGCCGGTAGGTGACCATGCCGTTCATCTTCACTGGCTGATATCCGCCCGGGACCGGCTTTTGCTCCGTTGTGGCTGTCCCGAATGCCAGTTCGTGGTTGAAGCGAGCGACCAGCTTGATGAATTTGTTGGATAGGGGATGGCGTCCCATTATCAGGTCGTTGAGAAGACAGTCCAACAGCTTAGAGTTGTCGTCAAGCTGGTTGTGGACTTCCTCATCATTTTGAAGTCGCTGAGCAGGTCGAAGGAACGGGCGCTGCAGCTCATAAAATTGCTGCTCCAGCTTGACTTGTCCCTTGGCACAACATTTGGAAAACGCTGCGGGGCCAGTGGCTTCACTCTTCAGCAGCAGGGCCGCACAATGCGGGCAGCGATAGAGCTTGTTGTCTCCAAACTGTAAGAGAGAGTGGAATGATAACGGCAAAATATTTATTACCGGCAGTAGAGTGTTGTAGTATCTGGGCGTGTGCTTTGCAGACAGCGATGCACAAAAGCCGGTGTGTGTGTTGTTCTTGCAGATGCAGCTGATCGGAACGTCGGGCCAGCAGTCCAATGAAGAAGACGAATAGCGCACTGGAGCCTTGCGTTGTCGTGTTGGACGCTTGGGTGGAGGAGGCATCAAAATGTTGGCTTCTTCTTCTGCGGGAATAGGGTTTTCTGCGGCCGTGCCTGGAGCAACATARAGACCGTCGCCATCATAGTGAATTGGAGGGATAGCAGCTATAAAAAGAAAACAATTTGTGAACACGAGGGATGGTCTAACTTTTTTCAAAACGGCCGGTTTGTGCAGAGCGCGCCCGGAGTGTGCCGCTGACAGTTGGTGTTCCTGTAGGCTCGGCTGTGTTACCAACAGGGAATGAAAGTTGTTGTACACATTCACTTTCGTAAACTGGAGTAGAAGGCATGGAAGACGGCAAGGAAGATGGAGACGCGGAAGCTTAAAGGGAAAACCGACCAAATATGCTTTAAAGCATTAAAAACGAACAAATGCTTGGTCGCCCTCCCATCGAGCCAACATCCCTGAGCTGGGCAGTGCGTCTTCCAACTCTTTTTTGCGTTGTACTTGGCGAGGGAGTTGGAGTCAAATTGGTTTCGGCAGCTAAGAAAACAAAAAGGATGAGCGGTGAATAATAGGGGGAAAATGAGAAGTAAACGGACCCGCACGTTTTTGCTGCTTCTGAGCCTTTTTTGCTTCACGTTTCGCGCGTTCTCGTGAAACACCGCCGCCACGTAATGCTTTTGGTTGACGCATTGGTTCCTCCTTTGATGCACGTTTTGCACGTTCACACGAAACAGCTGCGCCGTACAAAGATTTTGGCAGCTGTAATAAAAGAACGTAGACTTATAAATAATGTTTTCACTTTGCACCTTGACAGGAGCATAGCCAATTGGACCGTTTACGAGCTTAAGAGCGGCGCCAGATTGTAGTGGTACAGCCTTTAAATGCGGAAAAAATTAGCAAAATAAGGGTGTACAGAAGCACCTTTCCATTGGCGATGCCCATCCATTGGGCTTGCTCAGGTCCTTTCTTCAATTCCGTTGCAATTGGTTTTTGAACCATAAACTTCYGCTTTGTCTGCTTAACCTTTAATGGTTAAAAAAGAGCGTTGTTTTGTATAGGTTTTTGAAAATACCCGGTCTAGTACTACCAAAATAGGATTTCAAAAATATAAGTATTTTCCCAACGATTTTAGAAAGTTTAACGAAAAAAATGCACGGATATTCCTTAGCAATGTAACAGGTATGTTAAATAAAATTTATTTGATCAAGAAGCACTTTTATTAATAGAAAATGTGTACCGGTTCAAATCCAATGGGAGTAGTGCTGTGCGTCCAAGATGAGATTGGGCCACTACAATTGAGCCAGCGGAACGCTGAGATAGTGTTGCGTCTTTTATTGCCACTTAAAGAGCAAGAAGTGGCGCTAAAGGGAGTATGCTTTATGTTGTAAATGTCAATAGGAAACAATTTCAGATATTATTATTATTAGAGCTGGGATTTTATTTTTTCACATGTTTTTTGCGGAATATGTGACAGAGCCAAGGCCTAAAATAGCATTSTTTCGAAAAAATTTAGAATTAGAGCGCCTTTTTAGTCCATATAAATCCATATTTTAGCTTTTGTGAGAATAAACATTTTCTTATTTCGCGTTTTTAGTCCATATAAATCCCAGGTCTAATAATTATTATATTAATAAAATAGACCTAAGAAAAAAAAGTACATGGGTGGCTTTTGCTGAGCCTTCCGTTTATTAACTGCGGCGGGCTTCGATGCAGGCAGTTCAATGCCTTGCCAACCGTCGAACTCGCCCCACCCACGTAAACCGGGGTTAACGCAAATGCCCTGACCGCGCTGATGGCACTCCTCAAGCGCAGCAGCAGCACGAAATTGCAACATCTCATTGACCAATTGGCGCAGGAAGGAGATATATCCCAATTTGTTGCCTTTCTCTAACATTAGAAGCAAGTCATCACGACGATCACAATCTTTTTCCCAGCAGCGATGCTAAAGAAAATTAAAATAGTGTATTTCATTGAAAGGATTTTGAAGGAATAAAGTTATTATATATAACTTTCATTTACCTTTATTGGTGTGTTAAAAACGGTCATGTCTATGTCGTTTGGGACCAACTTGTGCGAGTTGAAAGAAGAAGGACGACGCTCCGGGGAGCAAGAAAGGAGTTTTGGCATTATTGTTGAAGTTTGAAGGATAAAAGGAGGAAAGGGTTTAATATTAGAAGGCACTCTGTAAAGGAAGATACCAATTAGAGTAATAAAAAAAGGAAAAAATTATATAAAAAAGGCTGAACAATGGATAGATAAATATAAAAGGGGCTTAAATTTCTTGGTTATAATTTCTGCAAAGTGAAATAATTGCAAATTAAAACATTTTCTGGAAATTTACAAAGCTGACAATTTATATTTGAAAAATAAAATAATTTCTAATATTTTCAGAAAATTTACAAAGCCGACAATTAATTTTGAAAATGTGAAATATTTTCTGTAAATTTACAAACCCGAAAACTTATTTACGAGAAATTACAATTATTACAGCCCTGCAAATAATTTCTGTAAATTACACCCGACAATTAATTTCTGGGAAGGAATAATTTTTGCATTGTTTTAAAAGCACAAGCAATTAACGCCTCGCACCGCGTGAAGGTCGTCTCTCTTTTGCGAGGCAACCCTCCCCTGTGCTTTGGGGCAAAAGCCCAGGATCATTGGGCAAAATATTGAGAATGGCAAAACTTGTTTAAAGAATAACCGATATACATGAATAAAGGTTTAAACTGTGCAAGTTAATATAAATGTACAGGGAAATGTATTGAAGAATAAATAGGAATGGCAAAAAATTAGTAAAACAGGATAAAAATGAAAAAAAGCTACATGCGAAGAATTGTCTGGAAGCAAAATATTGAGAAAGATAAACAATGTTTAAAGACAAATGTTGTATGTGAATAAAGTTTCAAACAATACGAGTTAACATAAATGTACAGGGAAAAGTGTTGAAGATCTTGGGGATGTAAAAAATATTGGAGAGAAGAATAAAAATAGAGAGCTTGATGAAAATAGAAGTACTAATGAAATACAGACAAATGAAAACATGCACAAACAAATAAGGGGGGGGGGGGCAAATATAAGCGAACAACAAATTCAAATAGATAATTAAGCTCCAACAACAATTATTTCTCCTAACATTAAGTTCCTACATCCGTGACACGTCCTTAAAGATGTATTTCAGGCTCTGCAGTTTGGGCAGGTGGCGCTCGTCTTTCAACCACTTTTTCAAGCAGGACGTGTGGAAGTTGTTGTGACCACAAGGCAGGGTTGTGATTGCGTTGTTGGCGCGAATCTCCAGCTTACAAATGCAGCAGTCGCCTGAATGGTTGGCCTGCGACAGTTACGGCAGACGCTTCAGCTGTGCACGGGAAAGGCCAGCAGTGGCAGACTCGAAGTTCTCCAAACTCTCTCTTGAACAGAGTCCATTGCTGAGCCTTGACCTATAAATGAGCATAGGTAAAGAAGACGTTGGCCAAAGGACCTTTGCCCTTTGGAGCAGGCGATGGCGGTGGAGAAGGGCGCGCGGTGAAAGCGTTTGGTGCTGCAAGGGAGAGTGGGTAAGGTGAAAAAAATGATAACAGATATGAAAAGGACCTGAAAAGGAGGTTGGGCCGGAGACACACGTAGCTGCGGCTCCCACAACTGCGTGATGTGCTCGCGTCGCTGGTAAAGCTTTTGTCGGCGTTCCTCCACTTCCAGCTGCTGGTGTGCAGCTGCTTGTCGGTCCCGTCACATTGCTGGGCCTCTTCTGCTTGCTGAAGTTGCCTCCTCCCCTCTGCTGCCATCATTTCGGACCCAGTGCTGTTTTTTGTCAGCCTTTT
>MEIZ01000442.1:0-13791 GCA_001723225.1 Globodera ellingtonae
TTTTGAAAAAATAGTGTGCTAAAAAAGAGATTCAGACGACGAGAGTATTTTGTGCATCAACGCACCCCAATTAAAAATTGTTTTAGTTTACTTTTTTGAAATTTTATTTTTTTAAGAAATAGTGTGCTAAAAAGAGAGAGTCAGTAACAATATCAAAAATTTACTGGTTTCTCTAAGGGCATCCGGAGAGAAATGTTGTGATCTAAAAAATTAAATAATCAATCTAAAGTTATTCTAAACATTTTTCTGTTGATTAAAGTTTAATTCAAATACAATATAATTGCAAAAACAATTTAATTTATATTGAATATGTAATTTGAAAATGGAGCAGAAAGCGGCTGTTACCGAACATTCTGAAGAAATTCTTGTTAAATTTGTTAAAATTTGAATTACAAAAATTTTATCAATTAACGATAGAATAAAAAATAAAATATGATTTATTCATCCTATTCTGCTTTATTACGACAATGCTTTTCGTTGTTTCCGGCGGGCATTTAGACAACTGATGGAAAAGTTATTTATTGCCAGCGATGTCATCATAAAATAAACGAATGTTCCTAAGATATTAAATAACATTTTCATTTCACAAATAAAAACATATTGGACAAATAAAAATTATATCCGAAATACAAATAATTTTTAAATAATAATTAAAATATATATTACTAATCAAGCTTTTATGTTCAGAACCTTTCTTAGATATACAATTATCTTCACGATTTCGACGACATTTGCTAAATGGTTTTCAAAATTATTTATAAAATAAAATATTATTGAACTTAAAATAGAATATTTTGTTCATTTAAGTATATTTTATTTTGTCCAGCATACCTAAATAATGTATTAGCGTTATTAAAAGAGCCAAAACCCTATGAAATTCTAAACATTTTTTCTGTTGATTAACAAATATTTAATTGGGCTCATGTATCCATAATACGGCAATAAAAAAAAGCTAACCAAAAATTTGCTGGGGAAGGCAGTAAAAATGGATTAAAATGAGCTTCTGAGTTGTTATTAAATTCAGATTTGAATTAAGGATGGACAACAAGGTCGTTTCGAGCACATGAAAAGTAAATCGCAAAAATTGGTTAAAGCGGTAATGACTTTATTATAACGACATAAAAAATATGTAAAAGAGTTATTATAATAATATAAAATATTTTCAAAAAAATTGTGGGAAAGCAAAATTAGAAATATAACAGAAAACATAGCTAAAGAGCGATTGCTATAAAATTAATAAAGCACAATGATGGCCAGAACAATTAGGAAATTTGTTTGAAAAAATATGAGCTTTTATAYTTTGTTCAATTTAGCAGTATATCTTTAAATTTTTTTTTAATTTTGAATTAGTCATATAAATTTACTCCTTTAATTCAATTAGTCGTTTCTATTTTATTTATATTGGGGGAAATTCTTAAAGACAAACAAATAGAGGGTTTAAAAAATGTTGAGATGTGCAGAGGCTCTTCATAGAATGTTTCTGTTCCTGCCTGGTCAAGACTGTCTTCGGTGATGATTATTTAAATAATTATTTAATAAAATCGTTTTTACATAAACACATTTTCTTAACCAACTACTTAAAATATATTTCGTTTAAAATAATATTAAAAAATRGATTTTTATTTCATCAAGGTTTATTTATTAAAAATTTATAAGCACTTATTTAAACTGTAAAATAAACAAAGGTATATCGTATCCAACAATTTGTAAAATTTATATGCTGGTGCTTTTTTGAATCACTCAATGCTATACCGGCTAAAATTTTGCGGAATTTTTATAGCAAACAAGCTTTAGGTGTATTTCAGTTTATATTAATATTTTAAGTCACATAAACAACGTAATACGAGAAAAAATCTTGGCTTATACGTTTATCACAACGATTGAAAAAGGAGGGAATCCTGATGACAATAGCAGGCGAAATTGGGCAATATCTTGGGTTTGAAGTTAAATAAATTTAATTTAACGGCGTATAATTAGAAAACGTTAAATTGTTACCCATTTAATTAAAATATCGCTGTTTGTATAATTAAATGAAGATACCTTTCGTGTTTAATACAGGCTCTCACAAATAGTTATTTGTGTGACCATAATGAAAAGTTGGTTTAATCAAATATTTCTATATTTTATCAATTAATTTTCATATTTCGTTAACTCTATGTAATAATGAATTGTTTTTTTCTGAGCGCTTATTTAGCTATTATGATTGTCTGGTAGATGGACACATTTGGTTACACGCGGCTTTTTGTGCGGTACGCCGATTTGATTTTCACAGACCCTTTTCCCATTTTTTAAGTTTCTTTTTTTTAATATTCTCAGTATTACTCGATACTTGATCACCAGTTTCGCTGTGATTTTAGCAATATTTAACTATTTCATTTTAAGCAACAAAAGATAATTATTTTAACAAAAATTGGTCGTTTCTTGCAATAAAAATATCGGCCTATTGAAATTGTATAGAACAGATTACTATTTCAATTTGTAATTTTGGGAAAATCGTTTTTTAATTTTAAAATAGTTGGAGTTTTAGATGGTTAATTTTTTCCGAATAATTTTCACAATGATTCGTGGATCTTCTTTTTTAAATGTAATTGTTTTTATTTTGGGAATTATTGATCTCTCTAGTTTTACTTTTTTTTTTACTTTTCTGCCTTTCGTCTACGACCGGCAAAACAGTTAAGCATAAGCTGTGCCATTTTTTAACAAAATTTTCTTTTAAACTTAGAAGATTTCTAGAAAAATAGGCTTTTAAAAATGGAAAAGATACTTCGTTATTTTAAACATTTTTTGGTATTAAATTTAGTAAAAATATCACTTTAATTATTTGTTAATTTTATTGAATCGTTTTAAAAAAAGGAAATTTGTGAACAACGGAAACAATGTAAGCGATTTCTATGTTTTTTTTTGCGCGCGATTTGGCACAAACATTTAATTTAAGCTACCAACGCGCAATATTTCGCAGTCCTTCGATGTGGCCCCGCGCCCTGCACGCAAGGCATTGCTTCTGCAAGCGGGTGACAATGCAATACTTAAACATAATTTTTGATATTCATTTAATTTATTCGTTGTTTTGCTTTGTTATTGTTCCATATACGAAGGAATGGATAGCATTGTAATTTTTTCGTAAATTAAATATTTTAATTATTGTCGTTTTAGTTTTATTTATGGACTCTGATTTACATATAATTTATATCGTTTCTTAGATTCAATAAATTATATAAGATCCAAAATTTATCGTAAATATTAATCAAAGTTTGACAATAGTCGTTCCTGTTGTTATTGGTCGAAAAATTTTTAAAATTTATAATCAAATCATTTTGCTGATAATTTTTATAAACTCATTATTTGTGGCGACAAATATGGCGTTGCATATTACCTAATCTCTTTTTTTAAATACAAGTCTTGTTTATTTAAAAAATTTATTATCAAATATTAAAGTTGGGAAGCCAACGCTTTGTTGTATCAGAAAATAAATTTTAAAAAAATAATCAGAAAAATTATATTAAACAAATATAAATTTACACAAAAACAGAGTTAAATACTCAATAAATTTTGATGTGTTTAGTATATTTAAATCGTTCAGTTGCGATCTGCACCAATGGGATGTAGTTCGGGTTTCCTAATCGAAACTCTCGAGCCATTCTAATTTAGTAGAATAACTTTTGCAATAGTTTTGTCAAACGCTATAAATATATATAATTTTGTAGAACACGATTGGAAGATAGTAGAATGAGTGTTTACATATCTTTGTCGAGCACGATGGTTGAATTAAAAGCAATCGGCCAAAAACATTTATAGTGATTCATGGCAATAAATTTACCGTATGATATGCTGTGTCTGAAGCTCAAAATAATTAATAATTCTTAATTAGCAGAGTCAAAAAATTAAAATAACAATTTAATATATTCCCATAATTTTGCATGATGAATGCTTTTTAGTTTAAAATTTTTCGGTAAATGCATTTATAGCAGATGAAAGTCTATAAATAAAGGACTTTATTTTATTTATAATTTTTATTATTTTGATTAAATCTTTGATTATTTTTATTTTTGTTGCTACGAAGCAACAAAATAATAACAGTATTTTGACGGTCCTCACGGGCATGTGTACTGCCCAGCTAGATCCTATAATGTCAATTGACAAAATTCACTGCAAATAAGAACATAATTTATGGTAAAAGAATTTTGTTTACATCAACTTAAAAAAATTAGACTTATAAAATCAGTGGTTAATTTTAAATTTAAACAACAATTTAAAAATTTTATTCCGCTAGTTTATAAATTTTAATTTGACTTAAGTCGATTCAAGATGTTTTTGAAGTAAGTTTTACAATTATCACAAATTACTTAATGAAATTTAAAGTTTTTGCTGTATTTGATCTTTATATTTGTTTTTAAGTGAAGCAAAAGAGTAACAAATTATATTGAAAGGAATATTCGATTTGCTAATTATTATCATAATTTAATTTGAATCGTTTCTATTTTAAACTATTTGAATGCAAGTCATTTGTCATTTGATCCTTCGTTTCATGATGATGTCTAATTTGAAAATTAATTTTTCTGTTTCTAAAATGCATTATTAACAAATAGGTTAAAATTTCTATTATTTAAAAAAAGAAAAATAAATTGTTTAAATTTTTTTAGACTTTTACTCATATGTGATGCTAAGATAGCCAACCATTACGCATTTCCATCTTTTAGAKTTTCTTGATTTCGCTGTGCTTTTAATAAATTGGCTAGTCTACATTATAGCAATAATGATACGTTAATATCTATTTTTTATTCGTATTTTCTTAATATTTTTTAATATATTATTTAAATTCGATCTAATTCCTCGCTTCGGATAGAAATTCCACACTCAACACATATTAATATTATAGTCGAAAATTCAAAAATTTTCTCTTTGGCGCCTATCAACACCGCTGACACCCACCCCTAAAAACTCACATTTCATGCAAAAAAATAAAGGTTTTTTATTTTTTTAAATGTACTGATTTTTGACCATAAAATCTGATATTTTGATTCCAATTAATGATTTTGGAAAACCCCACCACCATTTGTTGGCCCAAGCCCGTCTCCCCGGCTCCACCACCAAAAGGGACGGTTTAGACAACTATTTTAACGTCATTCATTGATTAACTCAATATGAAGGAAATAAACAAAATGCCAGGCTGTGCACCTTATCAATATTCTTATGAACAAATATGGAATGAAATTTATTGAACTTGTTGAGCAAAACGAATTACTTTAATCATCAAATATTTATAAATCTCAAAAAAAAATCACTCAATTGAACCCGCGCCACGTTGGACGCACTTGGAAAAGCTCATCTCAAAACGATAATAAAGGTCCATTAAATGAATCTTTATGAATTACAAAATAAAATACTTCAAATACTTTATTTAAAAGTTGCACTCGAAGAAAACTTAAAATATATTAAAAAAAATATTTATTTATATTTTATTTTTGCTTTTGCAAACAGTTTTTTGTAGAGACTATAATATCTTTAAAATATTATTATTATGTTTTTATTGACCTTGAGAAAAATTAAAACAAATTCTGATCATTCTGATCAACAAAATATATTCTAAATAACCATTCAATGACAACAAATTTACAATAAGGGTAAATAATTTCTAAAACAACAAATTGCAATATTAAAACTAATAACTAGTCTTTAAATAAAAACTAGGGTTGCCTATATAATGAAATTATATAACATAATTTATAGAAAATGATATTTAAATACATATTTGATAAATAAAATTCAATGTGTGCAAAAGAAAAATATTTTTAATCACACGATTAAATGTTAGCTTCAGAGTTGAATAAATGGTTATTAATTCAATCAGATGTTTAGAATCTACATTAAAAAATAAGGATGGTAATAGTCAAACGCAGCCAGATTGAAACTTTTGCCTTTTTAATATTATAAAAAATGATAAAGACTGTTTATGCATAAAGCAATAAAACTTTGAAGAAATGTATTTTTGAAACATTCAAAATAAAGTTCAATTACATACATAACAAAGTTTAAAAAAAAGTAACTAAAGTCTTTGTAAAAAAATTCATAAGACCGGAAAGCAAATAAAAGTTTTCAATGACACTGAGGAAAATCTTAATAATTATGTGAAAAAATTTTAAAAGGAACCTTTTAAATAATAAAAATTGAAAACTCAAAATGAACATTAAAGGTCCGAAATATGATGCCTACTTTTATTTGTTTTGTTTTTTAAGGATTGATGATGGATGATGTAGAAACTTCAGATTGGAGCTGCCTTTAGCCATATATAATATTCACTTCAAATTTCACAGTTTATATGAGTAACAACAAATTTTCAACGAAATAATAAAATATAAATAAATCTCATTGGATATTTTGAAAACAAATATTACCTGAAATAAAATTAACTTCAAAAATAATTTCGATGCCAAATGCAATGAAAGAAATTAATCTTAATGGACAATTAATTAAAGACTCTATATTGAAAACAGAAATTTGTATTTGAAAACCCAATGTAAAGATCACCGAAATTTTATTCAATCTCCTACTGCAGACTTAACACCATAACTTTCTATCCGCACAGGAGTTATATGTCTCAATGACCGACCAGGATGAATACAATAACATAACAAGAGCACGGAATCATTGAGAATCATTCATTGGCGAAGTCGCGCCGTGGAGAAACAAATTTATTCCTTAAAATAAGACATTTGAAAGTACAACAATTACACAACAAAAAGGAATTCATTAAATTTAAAAGCCTAAACTAGTAAGAAAATAAAAAAATCTCTATTTTGAAACAAAGCGCTAGTTTCAATACAAGTCGATGAAGCGAGAAATGCATGTTAAAAATTGTCTGGAAGTACGACACTTAAAAGATAATAAAAGAAAATTCCAAAAATATTACTAGCAATTTTTTTAAAAATGAAAACAAAATAGTTTAATTTTTTTGCAATGAAGATTATTTGCAGCAATGCCACCCATAATTAACTACTGCTCAAAGTATAAAAATGCAATGAGCCTGAAAGACTTAATGGCCAAAAACCTATAACGTAAATTATTATAAAAACAAAAGTAAATAAACTGATATAAAATAATTTGTTTTTTTACATGTTAATATATTAACTATTTTCAAATTAATTTATCATGAAAATAAAAACACTGACCTTGTCGCCATATTTATAATTAACCAAAAAAATATAAAAAATTAAAATCAAACATGCAATTCGGTTTAAATAAAAAAACTTATCTTTTAAGTTTAGTTAACTTTTTTGAAATTTTATTTTTTGAAGAAATAGTGTGCTAAAGAGAGAGTCAGATGACGAAATTATTTTGGGCATCAACGCACCCCATCTAAAAATTATATTAGATTAATTTTTGATCGTTTTATTTTTTGAAAAAATAGTGTGCTAAAAAAGAGATTTAGATTACGAGAGTATTTTGGGCATCAACGCACCCCAATTAAAAATGGTTTTAGTTTACTTTTTTGAAATTTTATTTTATGAGGAAATAGTGTGCTAAAAAGAGAGAGTCAGATGACGAAATTATTTTGGGTATCAACGCACCCCATCTAAAAATTATATTAGATTAATTTTTGATCGTTTTATTTTTTGAAAAAATAGTGTGCTAAAAAAAGAGATTCAGACGACGAGAGTATTTTGTGCATCAACGCACCCCAATTAAAAATTGTTTTAGTTTACTTTTTTGAAATTTTATTTTTTTAAGAAATAGTGTGCTAAAAAGAGAGAGTCAGATGACGAAATTATTTTGGGTATCAACGCACCCCATCTAAAAATTATATTAGATTAATTTTTGATCATTTTATTTTTTGAAGAAATAGTGTGCTAAAAAGAGAGAGTCAGATGACGAGAGTATTATGTCGAGAAGCAAAATTTAACAGATATTATAAAAAACCAAAAAGTTCTTCTTCTAAAAATAAATATTCGGAAAAAAATGTATATTAATAAGAGCAAAAATAGTGGTTATTTTTTATAAATCTGTCTAATCGGACCACAATTTCTTGAAAGGACCATCTGGCACTACTTAAGAGTTTTGGTCTCATGTTGCAAGAGAGATGACGCCGGGAGATTGCAGAAGAAATTAAATCTAAAAATCATATTTTGCTAGTTAAACAATGCTATTCAGTCTTATTCATAATAAAAAAAGCTCAGATATTTAATATAATAATACAAACCCACAAAACAAAATTCAAACAATATCTTAACTTTAAAATTTGTTAGTATTAACAGCAACTAGAAGTTTCTAGAATAAATAATAAATTTTACTTAAAATCAAAAAGTGCTAACTCAAGAATTTGTTAGCAATTCAAGCAAAACTATACAACCACTACGTTTAAGAATTTTAAAAAATTAGCCATAATCAAAAATTGAAATATTAATGAATACTTTTCTGAATTAAGTATAAATTTAAATTTGATATTTCAGAATGGAACAATAATAGCAAGATATAACTCAAAAATTTTGAAAAATAATTTAAATCAAAAAATTCAACAAATCAATTATCGCGTTTTTAATAATAAATTGTAATGTGGATTCAACAGTGACCGACTCATTATAATAATAAATTTATCTAATATACTTCTTAAAGATAATCAAAAACACAAGACTACAGCCCAAGCGGGAAAATTTTTTATTGTTTGTTAATCCTACTACTTGCTTAAATATTTGATAATAAATTTGAAATAAACAAGACTTGTATTTAAAAAAAGAGATAATTTTTGTTGCCATGTCAGCAGATTCTATTGCGGAAAAAGTTAGAAGTGGATAACCAGTGTTTTTTGGGCCAGTCAAAAAGTAATTTATAAAAGGATAATCTGATCCTTCCGCCGATGTGTGACGTAACGGCTTACGCTCAACAATAAAAATAAATTCAAAATTTTCAGTGATATTATACAATATATGAATATAAAATCATTACAATGCTAATACATTTTTAGTTATTAAATTAATAAAATTCATGAAACGAGATATTTGAAAAAATTAGATCATGTTACAAATGCAGAAACGGTAAAACAAAAGAAAATACAACTTTTTTCCGGTACAAATTGTTCAGTGTGAATTGGACAATACAGAAGGGAGGTGGAATCCGCGATCCACGGTACCCATCGCGAATTTTTTTTGATCAAATTAACTCAGAAGAATAATTTATTGCATTTATATAAGATCACACTATTTTCTACAATAGAAATATTAAAGCAGTCTTTTACAAATTAAATATTAATATCGACAGAAAAATAGAGGCTAAAAATTCAACGTTAAACGTGCTATAATTAAAAATAATATAAGTGTAAAAAGACGCAGATATGTTATTCTTTAAAGTGAACAAAACTTTTCTTCAAGTAAAATTAAATCTTTAAAAATTAATGTTAAATAATACGCACAGTCGAAACTGTATAAAAAAGTTTAACGCACCTTTTATCCTTTCAAACGTCGCATATTTTCATGGTAATAATAATTCACCTGACCTTCTTCTTGACAATTTTAAAAATATAAATAATTTATTTTTAAACAATATTAAATAGTTTATTGATATTGGCCACATGGCCATTATCAAAGCCATTAAAACTTCAGATACGAAAATATTTTTTAATGATATATAGAATCTTATAGTTATTTGCGGTGATTCAGACAGTTTTTTTAAACACTCACAAAAAATACTTTTATTTTATTTAAAATCTTCATTAATCCCAAAAAGAGCTTTTTGATTTTTATCTTTTTTAAAGTTTTTTTATTATTAAAATTATTAATTTTTTTCTATTTTTAAAATTCAGCCTTATAGCATATTATATTATTTTCTTTGACCCCTTCTGCCTCGGATATGGATAACCAGGTGTTTATTATACAATTTTTAAAACATAAAGATAATTTGGGGGGGGGGGTAGGGAGGCAATGAGCAAATGCAATCAAAAAAGGTGGATCACGAAAGGTTGTAAATAGACTGTCAAAAAATTAATTTTATTTAGATTTTGAAGCCAATAAATCATTAAAATAAATTAGCTATTTGTTTTAAAGTTAAAAATATAAAATAAATAGTCGAATCAAGTCAAAAATCCATTCATTTAGGAAATCAAAATAAATTACCCAATAACTTTTAATAAATCAAAATTTTAGTAATTTTCAATCATCGATATTGTTTTTTTCATTTTGCATTATAAAAATTATATATACTATATACGGACCGCAGGTGTAACTCATAAAGGTTATATATTAATAATATCAATTTTTTAATTTTTAAAGCACTCGGCTTTCTTTCGTAAATAGTTCATTTTGCCCAACAAAACGTATTAAACTAATAAATCCTGGTTAATTTTTCGGAAAACTTCATTTTTTTGTAAAAAAACGTATTGGTAAGTGATTTAGTGAYTTTAGTTTCATAAGAAATTTTAAAAWTGTGTATTTGTGCTGAAAATTTATATTAATATTTTTTGCATTTTATTATTGAATTAATCTTGTCTTAGACAATTTTTTTGCATTACATTTCGTGTCGCAGATGTCCAGTTTGGAAAACGTGAAATCCGTCTTCCTTTGCATGGCAGCTGCTTGAGGCAAAAAGCAATTTTTTTGTCCCCCCCCCCGGACTAACTATATTTTTCTTCGGCATCCTTGAAAGTATCATGCACAACGATAAGTTTGTTTCGCAAAGTAAGTTATATGTTATATTTTGAATTTTTTTGTATTGAAAAATTTAAAAAACATTAAATATTTTTGTTTTGTTATTTTCATTTATGATTTTGTCTGTGTTAATTGTTTGATTTTTTAATTATGTAAATTTTTAAATATTTTTTAAATATAATATTCGTTTATATGAGATAAATTATTTTTTATAAAATTTGTTAACTTGCACATCACACGAGCTGGTCTTTAGAAGGTAATGTGAATTTCTTTTTACCTCGATTCAAACCACCTATGAGATGGCTGTGTTTCGCAATAAATCATTTTTAAAGCTTATTTAAATTTTAAATTAAATAGTTGACAATTAATAAGTATACCATTTTACATTTTCTTTTACAGCTCATTGAAGTTTTTTGAAATGAAAAAGAAAATTGTTCTTTATTATTTTAAAGATAATAAACTTTTTTAAATTGTAAAAGCTTTTATCATATTTCATTTAGCTTTAAAGATTCGATGCCTCGAAAATATTCATGTTATTATACTTTGTCGTTTCTTATTTATTGCTAAATTTTATGTGCATTTAAATATTATTTTAATTAATTTTTGAATTTTCTTGTTTTAAATTCGATCTACTTTTATTTTAAATACTTTATAATGTTGAAAAACTTTTATACTTTTTTTCTGACAAAACTTGCATTAAACACAAGCGTGTATTCTGGCAACTTTAGTCGAGAAGGCCACCGAATGTAAGAATCTTTTATATTCTTTAAATGTAACAATTTTTACAATTTAAAAGTTTATTAGAGAAAAGCTTTTATTTCAAATTATGCAAAATAATTTATAACTTGTGTGTTTCATTTGCAATAACAGTTTCAATTGGGTTTATTTAGCGGCTTTCAGTTATTGGGCTGCTGACACTCTTATGGATTTTTTTGAAGATAGTATGCCCGATTATGAGTTTAGATAATCTTTCTTAGCTTCTCATTGTAGTTTTGTTTTTTAAATCTTTGTAATATTTTAATATGAATATTTACAATTTCGTTGTGATATTGTTTTTAAAATAATGTTTTTATTTGAATTCTTCCATTTTTGAATAATTTTAGCTAATAAGATGCTGAATGAAGCCAGCTCACCATTCCTTCCGCTATGATATGAGATTTCAAATAATTTTCTTTGATTATTTGAAATTTGTAACCGATTTTTAAAATATTATGCTTATTTAATGCCTCAATTTTGAGTTCAAATAAATTTAATTATAACTTACTTAATTTATGTTAAATGCAATATATTAAGTATGACTTTTTTATTTGTTATTAAATTACAACCAATAGAACAATCAAAATTGTATTGTGACGAGCATTTAAACCGGGTTTTGAACCGGTTAAAATTTTAAAAAAAGTATAAGGGGACGCTATTGGTTAAAATTTTTAGAAAATATTTTTATTCTAAAAACTGTCGTAAAATATGTTATTCGGTGCACTGACTACGAATTCGTTAATATAAACTAAAAATTAAGATTTAAAACGGTTTTATGAATCGGTTGAAATTACATTGCCCTTTGTCGTTGAAAGATTTTTCGATTTAACCTTGTTTAGGACCTAAAAGAATAAACATAATAAATTTAAAGAGCGAAGTTCAAATATGAGTGGTGTCAGCTTGACTTATTTTTAAAATTTGTTGCAAACGCATCGTGAATTTCAAAAAAAAATTTTAAGGATTTATGTTTATTTTTAACCAATGCGGTGTTTAGTTGATCATTTTTCAAATTTTTTCTTTAACTATCCAGAGAGCTTTAAAGTGTTTCCTGTGAATTAAAAAAAATGTAGTAAACATAAAATGATAAAGAAACCACCGTTAATTTGAGATTTGCGACTAATATGCAAAAATAATAAAGTGATCAAATTTCGGAATTTAATCTGCAAGTTAAAGCCAACTATTAAATCAATAATTAAATTAAACCAAAAGCGCTCTTTTGAACATTCTTTTACAAATTAACTTTCTTAATTTAACTGATTACGAGTAACACTCTAGACTGAGTTTCATTTCTGTTTCTTACAATTTCTTATAAATCATTTTATTTAATCTGTTACGAAGTTTAATTTATACTCTTTAATATGAAACAAAGGCAATATTTAATTACAGTCGTCGTATTATGGTGCTGTTACTTAAAAATTAATAGAAATAAGCAAATTTAATACTTAATATTATATTGATATTTAAAAAAATTAAAGAAAATAAGCTAATAAACAATATTATATTTCCAAAAATAGATTAAATAAAATAACAATTATAAATTCATTATCGGATAAAGCACGAATTCTTAAATGACTAATAAAAATAGATAATATAACTAATGAAAAGGACAAATTACCAAAATTAAGAACGAATATTTTAATGAAACTATGCAAATTTTGATTTAAAAAAGACTCTGACACGCGATAGCATAAAGAAATAATGTAAAAAAATACAAGCATTGAATGAATAAAAGGCAAGAATAATTTATAAAATAGACCCTCAAATAATGCTATATTATCATTCTATTTAAAAAAGTGCTTCGATTTCGAGGCAACATGTTTAACATTCTTGTGCCTCATTTTGGCATGTCAGCGGACGGACAAAAATACTTGATAGCCCTTTTTGTGATTAGCTTAAATCCAAAAAATTACATGGGATTAAGAAATTAAACGCGAACTATTTGATAAACACTGGATAGAAATATTTGAATTCACAAATCAAGTAAATAATAAAAAGCATAAAAATTTGTACAATATTTTGAATTTAATATTTAACGCAAATCTTTTTTAATAATTATTTTAAATTTTTCTTGAAATTTATAAATAAATATATGTAAAATTAATATTTATCAATGATCAAATTTTCCATTTTAAAACATCTGATATAATTAAATTTACTTTTTTAAAGAATATCTATRTTATGGTACACATAAAGAAATAAATAAAAAATGAATACCTTTTCCAATAACTTTATTTTTAAATAATTCATATTTTTTATAAAAATTTAAAACCTGATAATATTTAATTTACACCCTCAAAGATCCTCGTAAAAGCAATGTGATCAATTTACATTAAAACTAATACTTATTATACACGGACCCAAATTGGATCAGAGATACCTTAAATTATTTGTAACATGTGAGAAT
>MEIZ01000443.1:20425-35106 GCA_001723225.1 Globodera ellingtonae
AGAGGGTTTTGCCTAAAATGCCAGCCCTATTCAGGCACGTATTTAGGGGCGGGGGGGGGGTCTGACCCCCCCCCCCCTTGCTCATCTATGAATTGAGTCAAATGCCAAAATGGCGGCGCCTATCGGCATCGCTGATACCCAGCCCCTCAGAACCCAAAAATTGTAAAATTCTGACAAATTTTTTTCACAAATGTCGGTAAAATCTTTGAAATTTTTCCTGACGGCGCCTAACTCTCAAAAAATTGCCATTTTGAAAATTTTGGTTGCACAAATCGAGTCAAAATTTCAAAATTTCTCGGCGGCGCCTTTGGAAAAAATTGCTTAAGAAAAATGCAATAAAACCCAAAAATGCACCCCTAAAAATCGATTTTTTTTTCTCTACCCCCTCGAAAGCAAAATGCTAAATACGTGTCTGGCCTTACTATTAATATTAAGCCTCCCGCCATTTGAACCCCCCGCTAATTGTAACCCCCCAGGGGTTCAAAATAACATCCTCACCCGTCGTCGAGGCTAATTAAGATGGCATTCCACCGAAACTCAACGGCCTCCATTTCCCACTTGGCCCATTTGTCGTCGTCACGTTCAATTGGACAACGCACCAACAGCGAATTGTTTTCGTCAAAGCGTCGGCACACCAAACGTTCCCCCGTCAAATCATTCTTCAACTCAAATGGCACAATGTCAACAGAAAGCAATCGGAGAAAAAATAAGAACATTGCAACACTTTCGGAAGTCCGTCCCCGCGGGGCGTGTGCAACCATTTGGCCAAAGCTTGTCTAGAAGTGGCGCCGGCACTGTCATCGGCCGGGAACTCGGGGAACCCGTTCATGCAATCGATCACTCGGAGCTTTGAGCAATCGCGGAGAATTGCCGGGGAGAATTGGCGCAAACGGGCGAAAGTGGAGCATTGAGTATTTGAAGATGTTTGGAGCCTATTTTGGCAATTTTCCAAAAATTTCTTAAGAAAAATGCGCTGCCCCACGAAGGCGTAGAATCCGAATCTGGCACCCATTTTGCTCTAAAATTTTTTTAATTTCAAGAAATGATGTGAAATACCTGATTAGAGCCCGGGCTTAAGCTTCGAGTCGAGACGAGATTTTTCTAGATCTCGAGACGAGATTCTTGAAAAAGCACGAGATTCTCGGAAAAATCTCGGAAATTTTCTTCGAGCGAGATCTCGAGTCGAGTTCTCGAGACGAGATTCTCGTCTCGACCGGGCTCTTTTTTTTTGTTGCGCATAGGCCTTGTGAAGAGAGGAGCTCAAAAATGGCATTTATTTCACACAATTGTTGATTTAGAGTGACTTTTTAGTGCATATAAATGCCATACATATTTAGTGCCTCTTTTTGTGCCTGCCTATTTCGGCACTTTTTGAAAAATTAAAAAAAAATGGTGAAGTCGAAGAGTACACTGAAAATCGCTGATATTTTCTAATTTCCAGACTGCTTGACGCAAGCGAAGGTCCGAGTAAGCCCAAAAAGAGAAAGAACTGGCTATGAGGTCGACGGAGTTTGGAGGCAAATTTGTGTTGTTTTTTTTTTTTGCAAATTTTTTGGATACATTTTTCAAATAAAAACAAGATACCATTTAAACGCTCACAACTTTTCTTACGTTAAACTAGGGGGGTAGAACGGGACCGGGACGGGATTTCCCGGGGTTTTCAGGTCCCGGTTTTTTTAAAAATGAAAGTGCCGGTTTTTTGGTCCCGTCTGGACTAAATTTACGTCCCTAAATATGGCACATCACCGAGTGACCTTTTCATCCTTTTTTACAAAGGTCCCCAAGGTGACCATCTAACCTGCTTTAAAGGCAGGGTTTTCCATGGAAAATCTTTGAAAAATATTCTCTAGAAATGTCCCTAGAATATTTATCGCAGGGTTCCGATCGGTTAAAGACCAATGCCCAAGTACCTAAGTACAAACATGTTAATTGTTGATTTTCAAGTACATAACTGAAAAATTAAAAAAAAATTCAAGTACACTCAACATTTTATCAAACCAAAACACTTTATTCTCTTGTTCAAATGGCTTGTATTTTTCGGCAAAATGAATCTTTTCCACAATTTCTTGTTTTCGCCCAACAATTTGTGCATCTCGCCGTCTAAGTGAGAGTGATAAAGAGAACGAAACCGAATCTGAACTGGAATTGGAACAACCCCTCACCTCCTTGTCTAAAGTAGTTGAAAAAATTACGCGAAAAAAACGAAATATGCGTGTTTTTGTACATAAAATAGCCGATCATATTGAAAATCGTCCTGAGGCCACACACCCCCCCCCGGGTCAATCTTAATCGTATGGCCACTGATTTGGCCATGCCCTGTAAAGGTGTGCCCCGAATTGTTGAGAAAAATTGTTGGTGTGGAGAAATATGATAAAAAACACATTACCTATACTATATTTTGAAACATTTTTTTAAATGTACTGATATTGAAAATTTTTTGTTGGCACTACTGACCTAAATACATTTTTTCGTTTTTATAAAAATTTTTGGTTACAAATTTTTGGAATTTGGAACCGGAACCGCTTTTCCGGTTATATGAAAATCCGGAACCGTTTTTGGAACCGGTTCCGGTTCCATGAAAATTTGGAACCGTTTTTGGAAGCGATTCCCGGATTTGTGATGATTTTTTTAAAAATTTCCCTTTACTGTCGGAACCAACCACTGTCAAAACACATAGCACCGCCTTCGCCGGTAGTCAGGGTTGCAAATTCAAAGTATTATTATTATGTCAACACAGTTGAAACTTTTATTTCCAGTCGGGTTCTCATTCATTTTGTGGGCTTGTGCTGTGCCCAACAACAAAACGCAATGTGCCGACGTATTCACGCAAGGCATGAGGAATGAGTCCCCGGACTCAAAGATATTAAATGCGATTGCGAGTTTGGCGAAATTGGAGAGGAATTGGCCAATGAAAATTTTTTGCTTCCGAAGCTTGCAACGGGTGCGGAGTTAGGTAAATTAAAGCAGCAAGCACATTTTTTGATGGAAAATATGGATCATATGGCCCTGAGGCAAAACGGAACAAATTATATGATCATTAGACTTCTCTCGAGCTGTAATATAAGAATCCGAAAAAAAATTTTTGCTGCAACCATTCCTCGAAGAGTTACAGACCCGGGACTGAAGTGTCTTTTGGCTCGGGACTGAATTGTCCACTGATTAAAAATGGGCAAAATCACTCGGCATCATGTGGTTCCGACAGTAGTTGATTCCGACAGTAAGTGATTTCGACAGTGGATTTCGACAGTGCCACTGTTAAAAATTCTGTAATTTTCCAAGAAGTCTAAAATTCGTATTTTTAGGCATTTCGATCCACGTAATGATATAAAACCCCTGAAAAAGTAAAAAATTTGAACATTCAAAAAATCTGTAATTTTCGAGGCAACCTAAAATGCATTTTTTAGTAAAACGGATAACGTACAGGTTTAAAAAGTGCGTGAAAAGCTATTTTCATCAACGGCTTACTTAATCTGTTAATAGATTAATAGTTTATCTTAGCTGTTTTGATGAAAATAGCTTTTCACATACACACCTTTTGACTACCCCTTAATTCCCTACCTTTGCCGGGGTCCTGTGCACAGTTTTCTTCTGTTTACAGTTGTCTGCGGAAAAGGGGTTTCCTTTTTGGCGGGGGGAAGCTTGGGCACCGGGAAGTTTAGGCACCGCAATACAATTTTTAAAAAATAAAAATTCAAAAATTCGCCATCTTAGATTCTCATTAAACACTTTGGAGCTTTTATCGAAAGCATCAAACCTTACTTGGCATGAGGTTTTAAAAGAGTTGAAGACAATGTGAAAGATATTTTTGAATAATAAAAAAAGAATTTTTGTTTCACACTTGACCATTACAATGTCCCCCGTTTCCAGTCCCGGTTTTTCCCGATCCCGGTTCAAAATGCTGGTACCGATCCCGGCTTTCACGTTCCCGGTTAATCCCGGTCCCGATTTTTCACAAAAATCCCGGTCCCGACCAATTCTAATTAGAACAATACTTTTGTTTGTCGAAATTAATTCCATTTCTTAGTTGGCGGGACGTAGTTGACCTGTTTCAAGTTGGGAGAATGGATGGGTTTTTTGTAAATTCATTTGGTGTTGAATAATTTAATCGTACACAAAAATAAATAATTYAAAAAATCTTTTTTTTTATTAATACTTTTATTCTACACACATTCCACTTCTGGCGAGTAGCCAGCCCGGTGATTCGTTGGGCCAACGTCACCCATCCATAGCCAAAGCAATCACTTTGTAAAATCAGCAGTTTTTATTCCGTTTAAATTCATTCAGTCAACTTAATATGCCAAATTAGGAAAGGAAACCCAATCGGTGAATTTAGCGCCAATGGATGGCCACTCAAATTCATGTGAAACGACAAAGTGCCATTATCCATTTTGATTGCTTAAAAGATAAAGATAGAGAAAATATTTAAAATTTTTTGAATTAAATATTTCCAATTTTGCCATCTATTTTAGTACCTGAACATTTCACACAAAATGTATGGACGACATCGATGCCTCATCACCTGCATCTACATCGTGCTGCTGTTGCATCTTCACCATGTTCTAGCAGCTCAACGCCATTACAAGATAAAGCGGGAGGACGGCAGATTGATGGCGTACAAAGGGGGTGAAAGTAAAATAGGGGATTATGCGACGTATGCCACTGCTGGAACAGCAGCCGGAGCTGCATCTGGAGCTGCAGTTGGAGTTGCTGTTGGAACATTTGTACCGGTTGTTGGTAATGTCGTTGGAGTCATCTGGGGAATGTTTTATGGAGGAGGTGCGGGATTTGTTGGTGGCTCAATTGCCTGTCTTGGTGTGCAAAGCGCGTGCGACAATCAGTGCCCGAAAGGCACATATGCATGTGTCACGGCCGAAAACGTTAGCATGCCATGCTGCAGGACTCACTTTACCCAACAATGTTACAGCGATTGGGGAGAGGTCAGTGAAGTGAAAAAAATGAAAAATAAAAAGTTGGAATTCTTTCAAAAAAATATGTTTTGATTTTTCCATTGATGTTTAATTCTGTCCGGATCCGGAGTTCGGACCAATTTGTTTGGGCCCAAGTTTCCGGCCTCTAGCGATGCATAAGCAAAATCTGGAAAAAAAGAAAAAGAATACTGGAGTGCTTTTTACCCCCCCCCCTCCCCCACAAAAAAGGGCGTAAATCGCGCTGGGGTCAGCGGTGCCGATAGGCGCTGCCGGGAAATTTTTTTTGAAGATTAAACAATATTTGTTAAGAAAATTGGTCCAACTTTCAAATAAGGACATTTTAAATTTATAAGATTAGGACCCGCCAAATAAGGACAAATCTTATAAATAAGGACAGTTGGCAATCCTGTATATATATACTCTTGTAATCCGCCAACCTCTAATAATCCCCCCAGCCTCCGAACTCAGGCTTAAGAATTTTAGCAACCTATGCAGGAATTGCACTACAAAAGGTGATGCATCTTTTGCGCCGACACATTTGCGCCGGAATCTTTTGCGCCGGCAAAGTCTATAAATTTTTTTGTCTGCTTTTTGCCAGGGTTAATTTTTTTCGCCCTTGGGGGTTCGCTAGGCTTAGGCCTAAGCCACCCTGAGCTTAGGGGTTCGTTAGGCTTAGGCTTAAGCCACCCAGACTTTGGGTTCGCGGAGTCGAATGGCATATAATTGGTATGGAAAATTAAATGTTTATATTTCTTCAGTTTTTCGCAAAAAATTAAAAAATAAACGAAAAATTCACCGCAGGGTGGCTTAGGCGAACCCATAAGTGCGAAAAAATTAACCCTGGCAAAAAGCAGACAAAAAAAATGTAAAGACTTTGCCGGTGCAAATGTGTCGGCGCAAAAGATTGGTCACCCTACAAAAATAATTGGATCACTAAGTTTAAGCTCGAGTTTATTTTTTAAAATTGTTTATATTGTTCTTCCTCCTAAACGAAGTGTTTTGAGGGAGTGATTTACCATCATCAGCAAAAATCTACAGTTTTAAGATCGTGGCGAAATATCCGAGACTGACAACGCCGCGTCCAGTAATTGTCATTGTACGTTTTACATAGAGTTAAGACTTTTCAAAAAATCTGTACCGTCTGTATTCATTCTGTATTTCGGACTGGCAGTCTGTACGAGAGATGTCCCGGTTACGGAACCGTGAAAAATCTGGAGTGCACTTTAGTTTGAAGAAATTTCGATTTTTAAAATAGTCCCAACAAAAAATTGCATTTTTTCAAAAAATGCTTTTAGCGCGCTCGAACTTTAAAACGGGGTTTGAACCGTTTAAAAATGYCAAAAATGACGGGACGCGATCAGACGCCATTTGGATGACGGTCGACTGAGTCCCAGTGTAAAGGAACATTTCGGTTCCGAGGAAATTAGGCCAAAGCCTAACGAACCCCTAAGCTCAGGGTGGCTTATGGCTAAGCGGCATCCAAATGGCGTCTGATCGCGTCCCGTCATTTTTTGCATTTTTAAACGGTTCAAGGTCGAGGGCACTGCAATTTAAGTGTTACCTATTCGTTCTTAACGCATTAGAAACCCTATAAAAGTGGTTTTGGGTCATTCCGTTTCTGGGCCCTAGATCAACATTTTCCATTTCCTGTAGTAAAGAATAGGAAAAATGTTAGCCCCGGGTGGGACTCGAACCCACGTAAAGAATAGGAAAAATGTTAGCCCCGGGTGGGACTCGAACACACGTCCTCCACCCAATCCGTGAGCAGCTCTTCCAACTGAGCTACCGGGACATCCCATTTACCTTCTTCTTTATGGATGGTCATTTGCCCCCGCCATAGGCGTTTTAACCGTTCGCTTCCAACCAGCGGAACACTCAAATCCTTACACTGTTTTGTCTCCGGTTCCTCGGATTCCAGATACCTATTTTTTCCCCATTAGTTTTCCCCTACCTTTTGTCATTAATGCGAAATTTCAGTACATTCCGTATTGGTCAGAGACGTTCGCTGGTCCAGTGATCAAAGATGACGCTAATGTATTTATTATTTATCCTGAATTTTAGTTTAAACTTATCAAATTGCTAAATTGAATTTCGGACTTTTTCCCAAATATATCTTTTGGACCATGTCATTTGGTTTTACTACAGATTTGTGAAAAAACCGAATCGAAAATAACTATTAGTGATGCTCGAGAGTCTCGGGTCTTAAACCAAGAAAAGTAACGGGTTTTTTGGGGTCTCGGTTCGAATTATTAGTCTTGGAAAACGAGTCTTTACACCCCTAAAAATGGCATCTTTGGTGCGAAGCCGTAACTCCCCGAGTGAAAATCCTTTTAGTTAAAGAAGTAACTTTTTTTTGATTCTTTGTCGAAAATTATTCAAAAAAAGATCATAAAACCTTATAAAGTGGTATTTTTCAAATTTTAGGTACATTTTCAAACTGAATTCACTAAAAGGTTTTCACTTATCTAAATATTTGAACCTAAAATAAAAATTTGTCAAAAAAGTCTCGAGTTTTGGGGGTAACTCTCGGTCTCGGGTCTCGGTAAGGTCTCGAGCATTAAAATCACTAACAACCAGAAATTTTTAAGAGAAACAAACGAACTCCTAATCTAATCTACCTAATCTTTTATTGGTGTTTTTTTCTTCTTTAGTTGTCCAAAGTGGCCCCATTTTGGTGCAAGCGCGCACGCCGGAATTCTTTGGAGTATTTTTTCTCTGGAAAGAAGTGCCTTTATGAATCTAATCAATGCTATTTCGTCGTCTGTACGAGTGGTAAAGCGGAATGGGGTTGTGTCCCCAAAAATAATACGGAGTTCTGCGCAAGCATTTCTTCGACATGCAAGTGCATTTTGACTGCTCCGGATGTGGCGATGGAAAACGAAGGCTATCATTTCGAGGAATTTAGGGGCTAAACCACAGAAGCTTCTAATTTTTTTTGTGATATTTGATCAAATATGTATTATTAGGTGATGTTGATAAATGTTTCTATTTGAATTTGTTTTGTTTCAATGACAAATGACGGTACGCATCGGTTTAGTGCCCACGGTTCAGTGCCAGCGATTGAAAGGCTATAACTTTTTTTACACTCAACCAAATCAAACAATCAAGATGTCATTGGAAAGCTCTAAGCTTTTAAAAGCTATTGTTAAGCCAAAGCTAATCAATTAGAAAATTAGTGAAAAAGTTATTTTGATAAAACTTTAAAAACCCCTCGATTTTTCGTGTTTTTTCACATTAAACTTTTTTTAACCAATTAAACCGCTTGGTTTATTTTTTAAATGATTCATCTCATTTAAAGCTTTCGAATGATATCCTGTTTGTTTGATTTGGTTCAGTTTACAAAAAGTTATAGAGCTTTCAATCGCTGGCACTGAACCGTCCGGCACTGAACCGATCGCCGCCGGACAAATGAGATGATTTAAAGATTTTTAAATTGACCGTAACATTGGCATTAAGCATTATTAGGAATGCTAAATTCGGCATAAGTACTTTGAGAATGGATCAACCCCAAAATGACATGTGGCGAGATGCACAAATTGTTGGGCGAAAACAAGAAATTGTGGAAAAGATTCATTTTGCCGAAAAATACAAGCCATTTGAACAAGAGAATAAAGTGTTTTGGTTTGATAAAATGTTGAGTGTACTTGAATTTTTTTTTAATTTTTCAGTTATGTACTTGAAAATCAACAATTAACATGTTTGTACTTAGGTACTTGGGCATTGGTCTTTAACCGATCGGAACCCTGCGATAAATATTCTAGGGACATTTCTAGAGAATATTTTTCAAAGATTTTCCATGGAAAACCCTGCCTTTAAAGCAGGTTAGATGGTCACCTTGGGGACCTTTGTAAAAAAGGATGAAAAGGTCACTCGGTGATGTGCCATATTTAGGGACGTAAATTTAGTCCAGAAAAAACCGGCACTTTCATTTTTTAAAAAACCGGGACCTGAAAACCCCGGGAAATCCCGTCCCGGTCCCGTTCTACCCCCCTAGTTTAACGTAAGAAAAGTTGTGAGCGTTTAAATGGTATCTTGTTTTTATTTGAAAAATGTATCCAAAAAATTTGCAAAAAAAAAAAACAACACAAATTTGCCTCCAAACTCCGTCGACCTCATAGCCAGTTCTTTCTCTTTTTGGGCTTACTCGGACCTTCGCTTGCGTCAAGCAGTCTGGAAATTAGAAAATATCAGCGATTTTCAGTGTACTCTTCGACTTCACCATTTTTTTTTAATTTTTCAAAAAGTGCCGAAATAGGCAGGCACAAAAAGAGGCACTAAATATGTATGGCATTTATATGCACTAAAAAGTCACTCTAAATCAACAATTGTGTGAAATAAATGCCATTTTTGAGCTCCTCTCTTCACAAGGCCTATGCGCAACAAAAAAAAAGAGGGTTTTGCCTAAAATGCCAGCCCTATTCAGGCACGTATTTAGGGGGGGGGGGGGGTCTGACCCCCCCCCCCCTTGCTCATCTATGAATTGAGTCAAATGCCAAAATGGCGGCGCCTATCGGCATCGCTGATACCCAGCCCCTCAGAACCCAAAAATTGTAAAATTCTGACAAATTTTTTTCACAAATGTCGGTAAAATCTTTGAAATTTTTCCTGACGGCGCCTAACTCTCAAAAAATTGCCATTTTGAAAATTTTGGTTGCACAAATCGAGTCAAAATTTCAAAATTTCTCGGCGGCGCCTTTGGAAAAAATTGCTTAAGAAAAATGCAATAAAACCCAAAAATGCACCCCTAAAAATCGATTTTTTTTTCTCTACCCCCTCGAAAGCAAAATGCTAAATACGTGTCTGGCCTTACTATTAATATTAAGCCTCCCGCCATTTGAACCCCCCGCTAATTGTAACCCCCCAGGGGTTCAAAATAACATCCTCACCCGTCGTCGAGGCTAATTAAGATGGCATTCCACCGAAACTCAACGGCCTCCATTTCCCACTTGGCCCATTTGTCGTCGTCACGTTCAATTGGACAACGCACCAACAGCGAATTGTTTTCGTCAAAGCGTCGGCACACCAAACGTTCCCCCGTCAAATCATTCTTCAACTCAAATGGCACAATGTCAACAGAAAGCMATCGGAGAAAAAATAAGAACATTGCAACACTTTCGGAAGTCCGTCCCCGCGGGGCGTGTGCAACCATTTGGCCAAAGCTTGTCTAGAAGTGGCGCCGGCACTGTCATCGGCCGGGAACTCGGGGAACCCGTTCATGCAATCGATCACTCGGAGCTTTGAGCAATCGCGGAGAATTGCCGGGGAGAATTGGCGCAAACGGGCGAAAGTGGAGCATTGAGTATTTGAAGATGTTTGGAGCCTATTTTGGCAATTTTCCAAAAATTTCTTAAGAAAAATGCGCTGCCCCACGAAGGCGTAGAATCCGAATCTGGCACCCATTTTGCTCTAAAATTTTTTTAATTTCAAGAAATGATGTGAAATACCTGATTAGAGCCCGGGCTTAAGCTTCGAGTCGAGACGAGATTTTTCTAGATCTCGAGACGAGATTCTTGAAAAAGCACGAGATTCTCGGAAAAATCTCGGAAATTTTCTTCGAGCGAGATCTCGAGTCGAGTTCTCGAGACGAGATTCTCGTCTCGACCGGGCTCTATACCTGATTGATAATTCCATTACTTTTTTTATTTTTACTTTTTTCAAGTCTATTTTTGCTTATGAGCTCTCGGGGGTTTGGAGCCCTATTTTGGCACTTTTTGTCGCTTATTTAGGCACCTATTTCGAGCCTAAAAATCCAGGTCCACCGTATAATAAAAACAGCGTTCTCTTCTCATTTTTAAAAAGTGCCCTGAATTGACCTTATCGTAATTCGTTTGAATCCGATCACTTTGTCCGGAATCGGCTCTTGTGGAATCGACAGGCGACGCTCGATTTTAAAGTCAAAGCGTTTGACAATTTCAGCGCACTTTCTTCCTTTGACTGCGCGACAGATTTCCAAATCGCCCAGCGACCATTCCTTCAATTTGAAATGGGCGTCCACCAAACGGTCAAATCGATCGCTGATCAACGCCACTTTTAGTCCGAGCTCAAAATGTCCACAAAATGCGAACACTTCGAACAAAACGTCGTCACAAATGAAACTGAAAATTCGATTTAAAGCATTAGTTTTGCGAGTTGGTAATAAAGAAAATATGGATCTGAGTTGGCAGGCTCAAAACCAACTTTCAATAGGTTTTCTTAGGTGCTGAAACTGATAGAACTTCAAAAATTTTATTGGAACGAGCATTTAAACTGGCGTTTGAACCAGTTCAAATTTTGAAAAAGCAAAGTGGGGACCTTTTTTGGTCAAATTCATGGAAAAAAATATTTTTATCTATGCTAAAAAATAGTTTTCTGATGCATGATTACGAATTCGCARTAAAAATTAAAAATTGAGAATTTAAAGCGGGTTTTGAACCGGTTGAAATTTTTGAAATTAAGGAAAAACGACGTTTTTAAGTAACTCAAAAGCCGGATAGAATAACGGCCACCAGCGGCCTTTCATTATTATTTGTTAATTAAAAGACGTTTTTTCCTTAATTTTCAAAATTTCAACCGATTTAAGTCCGTTTTAAATTCTCATTTTATGTTTAATATTAGAAAAAATGGTATAATTTTCATATAACAATCTCTTTTGGAGCTAATGTAAAACTCGTTTTAAAAAAAGTTGTTTAAAAATAAAAGAAAACTCACATTTCTTTCAATTGTTTCTGCGCTTCGCTCGGATTGTCCGACATTTTTTTGATTGTTTGTTGAAAATCAAAATAATTATGCTAAGTTAAATTGAACCTTTAATTCTTAATTATATAAAGAAACAAAAAAGTAAAAATTCTGTTTGAATAATGGCAGGGTTCCGATATCTGTGGATCCCAATTCCTCATTATGTGGTTTTTGGAAAGGTCCATGAGGATTTTTTTTGAAATGCGGATTTTTGTGGTATTTTGAGATCTTTGTGGCAGGGGTGCCAACAAAAATTTTGTGAAATAAGGACAATGAAGGTCAAAAAAAAGATTTTGCTGGCATTTTGCTGGCAAAAAAAGGAGACTACAAAATGTTCAAAAATGCAGTAAATTTTTATTTTTGCATGAAATGTGAGTTTTTTAACCATATTTCTCGGCATCAACAATTTTTCTCAACATTTGGGGTTGGAAATTGCTCCTATGAATGCCGATTACGATTTTCAAAAATGCACATTTTTTTTTTGCGAATTCTGCCTTAATGGGGGGGGGGGGTCGGCGGTGCCGATAGGCGCCGCCGGGAAAATTTTTTTTTTTGATTTTCGACTCTTTTTGGTAACAGTTTGGTCCAAAAATACGATCCTAAAATCACAAACAGATTTTGATAAAAATGAGCAAAACACTGTTACATTTTGGACATTTTTAAGCGAAAATTCAAAAAAGAATCCGAAAAATGCTTCAAAATTAACAAATTTGGCATCTGTCTAAAGATTATTCAAACAAGAAATTCTTCAAAAAGCTCCATCCTTACAGGGTGCGTAAAAAGTTCCCGCACTTTTTAAATCAATTTTTGTTTTATGAAAAAAGAAGAAAAAAACATAAATATTACACATAATTTGTTCATCAGAATCAGGGCTAAAACTTAATCACAACAAATGTTCGAAATGAGTTCCCTTGGCTGCAATACAGGCGTCCAAACGCTTCCGAAAATTATTGCGTTGGTCACGCCTTTTTTTCGGCCTTGGAGCCACTACAAAATCCAGCTCCGCGTTTGTATAAAGCATTCAAACGCTTTAAATCGGCTTCTTTTACTCAAATAACGACCCCTTGCAGCTAATCTTGAGATTTTTATCAATTTTCGCGCTCAATTTTTTACGATTTGGTTTGACGGATTTTAATATAACGACATTTGGCCAAGTCACTTGAAGGGGAACGGCACCCAACTCGTTCCCCACACCCAACTCGTTCCCTTTTACCCAACTCGTTCCCTTTTACCCAACTCGTTCCCTTTTACCCAACTCGTTCGCCTCTATAAAAATGGCTTTAAACCCCTAAAAATTCTTCATAACTCGTGCGTAGAGCGTATCCGAGCTCCGTGAGTACCGTATGTCGAACCCCTACCCCGAATTCGAACAATTGGTCGAAAAAATTGGGTTTTTCGAAAAAAAAATTTMTTTTTAAAGTCGTTTAAAAGGTTCAAAATGCATGTTAGAACGAACGGAAGATCGAACGAATATGCTTTTGAGAACGATTTTGTTATAAAAAATCGATTTTGAAACAAAAACATTTTTTTCAAAAAATTGTTCGAATTCGGTTCCGGGGTTCGAAAATTGGTCAAAATAGAGGTCAGGTCAGATTCGAATTCTAGGCCCTCGAATACCCCTCAAAAAATTTTTATCGACTTTTGAATTTTTTTAATTTTTTTTTTGAGGGGAACGAGTTGGGGATGGGGAACGKGTTGGGGTGGAACGAGTTGGCGAGGAACGAGTCGTCCTTTTACCCTTGAAGGGCATGAATTCTATGGATGTCTATTGTGGTTATTTTAAGAGCGAAGGCTTCAAACTACCTGATTTAGACCAATTGGGGCACTGAAACCACTGCTTGAGTATGTAGTAAACAAAATGGCCAAAAAAAAGTCGCGACTAAATGCTAATAATTTTTGGYCATTTTTGAGGGCTTGTAATTTGTTAAATGGCTCTTTTTCTGGGAGAAACTAACTTTTTCTATTTGTTTTCTAACCCAAAAAACTCTGAAGAATCCAATTCTGAACTCAGCTTTTTGAAATAAAGATGTTTAGACCCTGAAATTAAAATGCAAAAAAAGTGCGGGAACTTTTTACGCACCCTGTATATAAAAAGAAGAGAATTTGTTTGGTTGTAACGCTGTTGAATTTGGCGAAGGTGTGTGCCAAAAGGTTAAGAAGCGAAGAAGGTTAGTCACAAYGATGAAGAAAATAGTGTTGAAAGTGAAGAGACTTTTGAAAGAGAAAGAGAGAAAAAATGAGAGATAAGGTGGGGGTAGAGATATTGAGCAAATGGCAGCGCTGCCGCTGTGGCGTGCGCGTCGCTGACGCGTACGCCACTCGCTGCTCATTTGCAGCGGGTGCGCAGCGCTGTCTGATCTTTCATTGCTGTCGGTGGGGTAGTGGATAAGCGCTTTAGCGTTTAATACGTAATGTGTGGGTTCAATTCCCGAATGCAAAATTCTTTTTTCAATTAATTAAAATTAAACTAAACATGTTTTAATTAATTTTTTTCTTTTTTTAAAGCCAAAATAAATTAGTTTTAAAACTTTTTAACAAAGATAAAAGGGAAAACCAGTGCAAAATAAGTGCCAAGCGGGAAAAGTGCCAAAAGGGAAAATGTCCAAAGGGTAAAAAGGGAGAAAATGCCAAGAGGGAAAAGTGCCAAAAGGGAAAATGTCCAAATGGAAAAGTGCCATGCGAGAAAGTGCTAAAAGGGAAAAGTGCCCAAAGGGGAAAAAGAGAGAAAATGCCAAGAGGAAACAGTGCCAAGAGAGAAAAGTGCCAAGTGGGAAAATGCCAAAAGGCAAAAGTGCCTAAAGGGAAAATGCCAAGAGGGAACGGTGCCAAAAGGGGAAAAAGGGAAAAACAAGAGGGAAAAGTGCCACAAGATGCAAATGCCAAAAGAAAAGTGCCAAAGGGGAAATGCCACGGGAGAAAAGCCAAAAGCGGGGAAAAGTGCCAAGCAAGAAAGTGACAAAAGAGAAAAGTGCCAAAAGGGAAAGTGCCAAAAGGGAAAAGTGCCTAAAGGGGAAAAGTGCCAAAAGGGAGAAAATGTCA
>MEIZ01000444.1:0-16923 GCA_001723225.1 Globodera ellingtonae
CCTGCGCCTTCTCCCAACCACGTCATTTCCTTCGTTTGTTGGCGATCGTGCTGGGTCGTTTAGTAAAAAAGGCAAGCTTGGGCGTTTCGTAAAAAGGCAAATGGGGCGCTTTTCAACAGTTTTTTTGTTTTAAGTTCTTTAAAAGCTAACTAAATCAAGCAATTTTAGTATTATTCGAAAGCTTAGGAGGAGGAGAAGCTAATAGCAAGCAATAGCTAAGCTGTTGGCCAAATCTTAATAAAGCTATGGCCAGAAAACGCTTTTTTGGTCACAAC
Source organism: Globodera ellingtonae (assembly GCA_001723225.1). Taxonomy (NCBI): domain Eukaryota; kingdom Metazoa; phylum Nematoda; class Chromadorea; order Rhabditida; family Heteroderidae; genus Globodera; species Globodera ellingtonae. The sequence continues at coordinate 276 of MEIZ01000444.1, forward strand.
TTTTTTGAGAATTGTCCTATAGCTTAGCTTTTGCGTTTAAAAGCTTCTACCCATTGCATGCTTCGAAAAAATTTCTTGATTTGGTTAGCTTTGAAAGAAGTTATAACAAAAAACTTTTAAAAAGCGCCCCATTTGCCTTTTTTACGAAACGACCTAGCACCAAATAGAACCCCCAATGAGGTTGCTACGGCGATAGTCAATATTTAATCTTGTTTTTTTTATTAAAGATTTATTTTTATGAATTAATTTAATTTTCTCTGAAATACTTTTTGTCGCTTTTTGATATATAAATGTTATTCAATTAATTAACATAATACTCAATTAAAATTATTTTGTCGAATTATTTTTTAAATTTTAACTTAGGTAAAATATTTTTTAATTGAAAAATTTTAAATTTATACCTCGGATTAAATAAATTATGTTTCTTTAATAAATTGTACCATTTTGATGAATTTAGTTATTTATGCCGGTAATTAATATTAATATAATGTTATTTTGTTCAACATATAGCATTTTTATGTAGTTTATTTACATAATGTTGTATAATATATACATGCACAACAACGCTGTTGCTTTGCTTTCTTTTTAAATAAATTGCACCTTTTGCTTCCAATGGCGGATTATTGTTGGCTCAATTCTCTCGTGGGATGTGATGATTCCGTACATCCAACGGTTCGAGGTGGCGAAACAAATTTGTGTATACAAAAAAGAGACAAACAATTACAAATCTGTTCGACACATTTGGCGTACTGTTCCACACCTTTGGAGTATACTTTGGAATTTATTCAAATAACATGATTTTAATGTACAAATTTAAAAATTAAAATTAATATTCCTCAACTTTGTATAAGTTTAGAAATTCCGTGCTAATATAGAAATTGAATCATTTTTTTATTTAAAAAATATCTATTTTTGCATGCTTAATATATGCGAATGTAACTTAGGCAAAAAATTTAACCAGACTAATTCATACAATTTTTTAAAAATTAAAATTATTATTTTTTCATATGCAATAATTATTTTTTCTTATGCATAAATGTTTGAAACTGATTCTTTTAAAATTATTTGAGCAATTAATTTTCATTTGTTTTATTCTTTTGAATATTATCAAATTTGGGTTTTAAATGAAAATAATTATTTGAAATAAGCCTGTACTTTTGGAACGCCAGTTGTAGGCTCTCCGACCCCGCAAGCCTACTTTTAGCATTAAATTTTTAATTTGGCATCACGCTGGATTTACTTATATTATAACCTTGAATTCTCCTATATTAACATGCCAAAAATTTAAAATATTTTTATTACTTTTTATATGTTTTTTAATAAATTTTGCACCGCCTTCTTCGCCATGGTTTACACCGCCGGCTTCGCTCTCGACCCATGCGCCTTCATTACGCGGTGGAGTGTCGATGAGTCTTCAAGAAATTCAGAGTTTATTCATCAAAGCGTTGTCAGTATACACTCACCCCATTTGCCATCTATTCATTAATGGTTAAACCCATTTAAAATTTTTAATTTTAATCACATCATTTTTTTCATTGAATTTTTTGTTTATCTTTTTTTAATTTTAGAATCATTCTTTTAGTCCGGCTAAGCAATAAAAAAGCTTACAGTTCTTAGCGTTAAAATCGTAATTGTGTTTATTCGTGTGTGATTATCAAACCGAACAATAATCCCACTTTAAATTAACTAATCAATGCAAATGAAAAACATAAAATAATCTTTATCATAAATTTAAATCAGCTAGTGTTAAACTTAAAGAATTTCAAATAAAATACATAGCAAATATCTAGACCAATTTCCCACAAATCCTTGTTAGATAAAATTAAATAATTTAGAGTTTAAAGCATAAAAACAAACAAATAGTACTCTACTACCCCTAGCTACCGACAATACATTTCGGGTGGTATGAAAAAAAGACATCACCCACACGCCACAGCCTTCAAACGGTATCTCTGTGATAACCACCCACGCCGCTTGCGCCGATGCAAAATGCAGCGAATATTGGATAGTATAATAGAAATGATTAACATTATGCAACAAAAGGTGGTAACGTTTAGATTGTTTAAAAACTTATAAAAATAGTTACAATTAAAATGAAAATAAAATAATGTTTCATGCCATAAATTAACCAAAATTCAACTTTGAATAGATAACTATACAAATTAATCAATCATAATCAATACAAATAAACTGTCACTGTCTGACTCTGCATAAAGCGCCTGAAAAAGAGACGCCGATTCAATTATAATTTTATAAATAAATAAAAAAAAATTTTATCTATTTTGTTCCTTATTCAAACAAAATACTTTTAAAACGTTTAATACATAAAATTTAATATTTATTTTTTGACTTTGTTTAGCTAAACATTTATAATTAAATGATTATTAAATTAATAAAGATAAATAATAAATTCGTATTAATAAAAAAAGTTTCAAAAAATACATAAATTAAATAAGTAAAAAGTTCATCTATCAAATATTGTTTCAAATAATACCTTTTATTTTTTAACGATCGCATGTTCAAGAATTTGTTTATCAAATAAATGTTTTGTGAATGTCATACATAAGCCATGAAAACATACTGGGATTGCTCCCATTGTGTCATCCCACAGTGGGCGGCACCCCACAGGCGTTGTCTGCGGCATCCATTTATAGACCTCCAAAGAGATATAAACAAAAAAATGTTCTTTCATTTTTATCGCGTTTTAATTTTTCATGATTTTTCCTTCTTTATCTTATTTTTTGTTTTTGTGTTATTTTTATTTATTTTTTTAAAATTTTTTTTCGTGAATTGTCTACGCAGGGTAATAAGATGTAATCTAAGAAGGATCCGATCGGGATTGGAACCTGGTCGGACCCCATAGGTTTGCTTGCATAAATTAAATATAAAATTTTACCAATTAAGCTTTATTATTTGCAACATTAAACGTTTACAACTTATTAATTTTTCCTTTAAAAAATGATTTTATCATGTTTAAAGTGGTCCATGCCAATTTTTGTGGCAGGCTTGTTATACCATGTGCGATAAAACTTGCTCAAGTTGCTTATTTTATTTTGTTTTTATGTTTTATAATATTAATTTCTGTAACTCAATTGCCGATTTATATTTGATGCAAACTTTTTTTAATCAGCAATTTTATAATTCATTTTTTCGTATGAATTCTTTTCAACTAATTAAAAAATAAATAGAAAGCAACATAAATATATTTGTTATAAAAAATTTTTACTTTAAATTTTAAAGTTATATATTAATTTTAAAAATTCAAGAATTAAACCATAGCATTTCAGTGGATTTAAATATTTTCAACTCTATAATTTTAAAAAGTTTGATGTTTAGTCAATTATTCAATAGATTCACATATACAGCTCACCAACGATCAAAATCACCTTATCTGTCTCGTTCAGGTTTTGATGGTGTTTCAAGGCACTATAATTCTTGAAAATATATAATAACTTAATGATAAAAAAAAATTAAAAATAAAAATTTAATTCTAAAAAAAAATAAATACAATAAAGCAACAGACATACTAATTTAATTTTTACAGTTAACGAATGTTGAACGAATGCGAAAGTTTTTTATTTGTTTAGGTAACAATGCGAATCAAACACAAATAAAAAATCAATTATTTTTTACATTTTTTTGAAAGAATTCATATATAGCTTAATTAATAAATATTAATTTCGGCAATTGTTGTATTTTATTTACGTTCTTTTTGTTAAAAATCACATCATGCCTATTTGTTTTCATTCAATTAATAAAGATACATATTTTTAAATATCAAATATTTTCTAATTGTTCTATTAATGTAAAAATTTATTGCTGTTTTTTTGAATTGAAAGTTTAAAATTTACAATTTTTGGTCAATAATTTTAATATTTATTTATTCAGCTGTGATATTACTAGAATAATTGTTAATGCTGGGGGTTTATTATGATCATATCTAGTTGATAAAATAATCTTCAAAATTCTTGATTATTGTAAAAATTATTAGATTTTATTTATTTTATGTTATTTGTTGTACTAAATATAGGACTAAATAATTACAATATTTGGCCAAAGAATTGGTCATTTTTTGGTTTTGATTTTTATGGTCTGGCTAAACCAAAAATTTGTACAAACCCAATTTAGAAATATAACAATAGCTTATTCGATTGTTCAGCATTATGTGTTTTTTTTTGAAAATCTTTATTCAAAGAGTTGTTGATTTTTTTGCGAAATCTCCGTGTTTCCAAAACTGTGGTAACGCAAAACAAATAATTATTTACAGATTTAATTTATTATTTTTTTTATAATTAAATTTTATTTAAATTAGTTTTGGCATTTTTTACGTTTTTTGCCGGTTTAAACCCAGAGGATATTTTGGAGTGATTACTTATCCCATGCACCCTCAATTAATTTTAGCATATGTTTTTAGAATAACTGTGACCTCCTCACTTGAACGGCTACTACTTATAAAAATAAACATTGTATTGTTTCTGTTTAAAATCATGGCTAAATAAAATTATCCAAAATACCAATTTCATTTATATTATTTATTGATATGAAAAACCAGATTTGGAATTAAAAGGATTTTATTTAATTTTTTATTAACTAATTGGCTCATAGTAATTAACTATAGTATTTTATATTAAACAGTTCGGGTTTAACAACGTATCTTTGATGCATAAATTAATGGTTTCGGTTTTTTTCTTAAATTAATAAATCACCATTCTTTTATTAAAAAATAACTATTAATGCATTATTAGTTTTTATGTTAAATATTAATATTATATTATGCTGCTCGAAATCAGATGACGGAACTCGGTAATTCTTTTCAGTATTCGCGATCTACCGACATTTTTTGCATTTCTATGTTTGTTTGTAAATAATGTTTTTGTTCATGTTTTATAGTGTTGTCTATAATGAAAAGACGCGGAATTCCACGTACTTACTTAATTTTATTTTAATAACTTTGACAATTAGTAAAATATGTGCGAACGTGAATGGAATTATCGGAAAAATTTATAAATGTTTGATAGAAATACAAACAAAAAATTTAATTATTAACAAAAACTGAACTGGCAGAAAAGCAGATCAAAACACCAAAGGACAAATTATATTATAAAATGTATTGTATTTATTTAAAAAATTCTTCAATTGATTAAACAATTTAAAAAATATATATTTCACATAAATGACCTACATTGATATTAAATATTCAATTGGTAACGATTTACTGTGTAACAAATTAATGCTGGTGATATAATCTATTCAGTCAACAAGAATAATGAATTTAATAAATAATTTAAATAAATATTCATTTATTATCATTAGGCAATGAGTAGCTGGTAGGAAAAGGGCCTAAATTAAACCAGTTCTCTCGTTATAATTAGCCTAAATTAAATAAATTGTCAATATACAGAAACGTAACTAATATTTTTTTGTAAAAACGTTAGTCTTTAAATTGAAAAAAACTGCATGGTTTCCTTGAAATAGCTACAACTGCTAATTTTATTTAAATTAAATATTTATTGTAAAAAGCTTTTCCTGGCAAAATCTCTGATTTCTTTTTAAATCGTGTAACCATAGTAGAAACAGATGAGAATCTGGGACACATGTGCGTCTAGCCTGCGATTGTTAAAAGGAAAACAAAATCTTTGCATATTTAAACCAATAAGTGAAAATTATCATGAATAAAATAATATTCACAAGAAAACCCGATTTAACAATAGATTTCAATATCCAAGAAATACATAATCAAAGCAATTTTCATTTAAAAGAAAAGTTTCAAAATAAATGCAAACCATGCACGTTTGAAATAAATACCTTAATTGTGAATTTTAAATTTTCAATAAAACAGAAACAGCACCAATAATTTAAAAACCAGTCAATTACCAAAATAAATAAAATAAGAAAACAAAATTGTCTTCAAATAAAATTGAAATTGCATCAATTTATTAATATGTTTTATCTTAATCTTCGTAATGATTCAAAGCTGCAAAATTAGCACACAATACAATTGCTGCTGTTGTTACCTTCAATGCAAAAAGACTACAATGAAGCACGAATTGGCTTTCACGAAGTAGGCCACGCTTTGGCTTGTGGTTCCAGCAAGAGACTGACCAATTGATCTAAGTGATTCAGTACTTTTGAATTTAAAATTAAATGGATATATTCTAATTTTAATTTACCAATCAATGTATATAAAATACCTTAGAAAATAAAATAATCAAAATCAAACAAATTGTTTTCTTGTAAAATTTACATTAATAAACATGAAAATATAACAACAAACAGAGCAACAATTAATTATAGGTATTGCAAGTGAATTTTGATTAACCCGAAAAACCTATTAGAAAAAATTGATAATGAATGCTCTAATTTAAATGTTCTTAAAGCGAACAAATGGAAACAACTTTAATGTATTTACATAAAGGTTAAATTAGTAAAAATATCATATTGCCAAAGGGCATTTTTTCTGTGCAACGTCTGCATTCCATGTGGCAAGTTGTTTAAAAGGGAAATAATGATCTTTTGTACAATCTACCGATTTTTTTAACATCGATTTTATCAAAAATAGTATACAATATATGAATTATTTTGATTCGAATCAACATTATTGCATTTAGACGAATAAAACATTTTCTTCCAATCTAAAATAATTATACAGCGTTTCTTTTTATCAAAAAAAAAGATAAATAATTTCATTGTGTATTCAAAAGCCCAAACATAAACTCCACGCTTTTAAATTTAGTGCTTGGATTTAAAGTCCCCGTTAAAAATATATTATATTTGAAATCATAAAAGTTTTACCTATCATAATACCTGGTAGCTTAAAAACTCATTAATTAACTTTAAAGAAAAATTGTAATTATACTCGCCATGAGGGAATAATTTGTATACTAATTAATTATAATAAAGCTAATGAACCTTCAGAAATTTTCACTCCTCAACACATCAGGTGATTAAATTCATTTAAAATTACTAATTCTAATTTTTCCTACTAAATCAATTAAATTCAAATGAATTACTTAGATTGCGCGATACGAACTACAAGATTTGGCTGAAAGTGAGCAGAACTGAAGAGTACAGTATTTCATGGTAAAGCTGAATATGTTTGATCGAAATTTATAAGAAAATTATATTTGCTTTAAACCCAAAAATGAACACATAAAATATTAAAAGTTTTAAAATAATAATGAACTGATTCATGAATTTAAAAAAAGTTTATAATAACATTCAAATATATTTCTTGTGTTTTGCTTAAGTCCTTAAATGTACAAATTAACTAATAAATATTTACTTAGGGTGTAACATATGTTTTGTCGCAAAATTTTTTAAATATTAATTCATAACTCGCTTATTTTCCAGCGGAATACCTGCTCTCAGTTTTAAATGTTTGATTGGCATGTTTTCTTTTTATCTTTCTCAAGTCTACAATGTCACCTCCTTTTATTGATTTTTTATGGCGCCTCTAGCGACCATGCCAAAAACTGACTTTCGCTCACTAATTTCCCAAGAATTTTCACTGGAACGAAAACCAACTCAGGCTCTGCAAATGATTAGTCAATCGAAGGACCCGGGAGTAAGCACCGCACGGTGAAGCGGAGGTGCGCAAAATTCCGTTGTGGCCAGGAGAACGTCAAAGATCAGCTGCGGCCCGGCAGGCCGTTGCCCGCTTTTGAGGGCTCCTATCTCGGGGGCTTTGAGACTGATCAGCCCCAGTTTAAATGCTTTTGGAAGCTTATCAAGTCTGCAAAAATTAAGAATTTTGGTTGAGCTAAAAATTTTCTACGCTATTTTGAATTGTAATGCCAAAAATTGTCCCTAAAAAGGGCCATTTTTTACCCAAAATTTTTGCTGTGGCAAAAATTTGTGGTTTCATTAAAAATAAAGGAGTGGAGCAATAAACCTCAAATTTTACATGAAGCTTCTCCCTTCTATGTTCTCGCTGTACACAACTTCAATTTCCGCTAATGTTAGATTGTCAAAGAAAAATAAAGTATCAAACAGACTAGGTTCAAAAAAAGCACATTTAGTTTTTGGCCCATAGCTTAGCTCCAGTCAAAAGACAAAAAATAAAAATATGTCCAAAAAAAGGCAACCTTTTATCGATCATAATAGTGGGTATTTTAAGTTACGATTGTATTTTGTTGAATTAAAAATTCTTTAAAAAAATTTTGCGACAAAACTTATGTTACACCCTAAATAATAATAAACAAGTAATTATATGGTTTAAAGATCGAGATTGTCAATTAGCTTTTTTCAAGCAACTCCGAAATATGAGATTTTTAATTATATAGGTAAATTATCTCTATAATTTAGTTAAATATAAAACAATATTATTGAAAATTCACTTATTAATGCATAAATTAAAATATATTAAAGTTGAGATGTAAATAAATAGTTTTCACAAAAATAAAAATATCGTTTTAAAATAAATAAAATAATAAAGTTAAATAAATTTTAAGTGTTGATAATACATTTTACATGTTTGTTTATTTTTACGTAATAAATTGATATTTTTCAGAACTAACGAATCGTCTACTTATTTCTTAAATTAAAAAGTTTATCCATTAAATTTTTTATCTTAATACATAAAATTCATTTTGTTAATTTAATAAGCCCTTTCTAACAGGGAAACGCAGAACTCGAGGATTTCAAAGCATGAATGAATATTGCAACAAAAAAAAATGGCAACACAAAATTCATCAATTAAAAAATAAAATAAAGATTAATAAAATAAATAAATATTATTCTAAATATTTCATAACAAGAAAGAAGACGAAATTGATGAATTAACTACAAATAATAAATAAAATTGCTAATATTAAAAGATTATAAATAAATTGTGATAAATTAAAAAAACGCTAAACATTAACATAAGCGATAAGTTGACAAATTTATTCGATTTCTATGCAAAAGTTTGATTTAATAAAATTAATAATTTAATTTTACTCTGCCATGTCATTACCCAATTGGTTAATTATTAATAAAAAATCATTAATTATTTATTACTAATAAAACAAAAACTTAATCACTCAATACTAATTCTAAAACTAATTTGAAAATTTTTTGTCGAAAAAAAATTTACACAATTATTCATGGAGAAAATATTTATTAGGTAAATCAACTTATACAAATTACAATAAAATTTTTACATATATTTATTAGTGTAAATTGAATTTATAACTTTCTATTAAATAAAGGTAAATCGAGAAGAGATTTAATCTTTTTTTTAAATGAGGAGACAGTGGACTTTTTTAAAAAGTTTTGAGTTTTGCAAGAGTCAACTTATAACGCCACAAAGTTGAATTACAGATGCAGCCACTGCACGAAACCTGCTTATAAGTGTCAAGCCAAATGAAATAAAAGAATATATGCTTAAAATTACTTAAATGTTAAAAGATATAAGTTTGCTTAATATTGTAATAAAAAGGCACAAAAATGAACATAAGAAATAACCGTTACAGAGACGATTTCTGCAGGAAAGTCGCGAATGGAAATGCTCAGAATACTAAAGAAAATTCAACACATATAAAATTTGAATATCGAAAAATTTGTAATAATGATAGCTAATTTTTTTCTAAGCTATTAATAATGCAAACCGGCTTAACACTTTGTTAATTTCTTATTCTTATTTATTAGAATAATTTTAAAGTTTTTGTTATAAATAAAAAAATATTCATAATTAATCCTAAATTATAACTGTAATTTAACATTGTTAATGGTCAGAGGCGAAAAATTATTCAATAAAAAACTAAGAAAGAATTAAAAAGTATGTATATTATATAACAAATATAATAAAATAGAAACAAAAAATACTTACAAAAATGACAAATGTAGAATAAATTCCAATATAATAATAATAATTATTAAACTGCCTATTAGTCTGTCAGCAATAACTCGAATCAAAAAATATTATCAAATTAAGATAAATAAACTTAAAATATATTTTTGATGCTATTAAGTTAACACTATTCAATTTAAGATCAAAAATATATCAAGTTGAATGGGTGGATTGTAACACGTTTGACTAAAACTGATAAATTAGCAAAAAGATGAACGCTCAAATAAAACAAAATCGTGCGCGTTTTTTAAATTAAAACAAAATGATAAATTTTTAAAGCTGAGCTTAAAAAGGCATTTAAAAAATAATTAAACCCAAATATTTGTGATAGCAAAAAACACTAAATATCTATATTTACTAAAAACAAATAAGATCTATCAAATAACAATGAGTTGACAAATTGCGCTCGTAAAACTGTAAAAGACAAGTCGGCTCGGCACGTAAATAGACGAAGCCGAGTCGTTATCTTAAGAACAAAATGACGGAAAACGATTTAAAAGATGTCAAAACAAAATTTGCGTTCTTTAACATTAAACAGCAACATAAAAGCGATTGTATTAATTATATGCTTTAATTTCTAAAAAACATTAAAATACGTGTTAAAAATCAAAACTTTAAAGAAGATTAAAATACATGGTAAAAGAGAAAAAGTTGAACAAAAACCAAATGGTAAAGTGCCAAATGAAAAGAAGTCCGGTCTCATATTAATTTATTGGAACGTATTAATATTGGTTAAAGTAAATTTTCCCTTTAATTGTTGTTGCTCTAAAGTTTTACTATTATTCAAAATAAAATTGCATTGGCTGTCGATATCATCTTCGCACTTCGGAGGAGGTGTCTCAAATTATTGTAATAAAATAAAATTAAAAAGCATTGCTTTAATCAAAATAATTTCAAATATGTTGGCTATAATCAATAAATGATGTTGAAAACTTGGCCAAAACATGTTAAATTTCAATTATGAACTACATTGAGATCTTTGAGATGCAAAAAAATGGAAAGTAATTAAACAATATTAGTTAGAGAAGTGAAAATATGCTTGTTTTAACAAATTCAACCCATTTCCCTAAATTTAGCTGCTTGAAACGAGTAGACAGTGGAAATGTGGAGGTAGAGGACTAGCTGTGGAAAAAGGTGTGCAAATGTTCGAGATAACTCATAATATACTAACTAGAAACTTGAGCTTTATCAAATTATTATAGTATATATAAGCTTAAAAGTCTGACTATTTTTTTTACATAAATAACAAAGAGAAACAAACTCATAAAATTGCAAACAATTGGTTTTAAAATTTTTAATAAAATAACTAACTTTTAATAATAACAAATTGTTTTATAGTATGCTAAGGCAATCTTACAATTAAATATGTTTATAAAAGGGTCTGAGTTGTATCTATTGCAGTGATTAAAAATCTCCATCAGTAGCTTGTATGTTGTATTGTTCATTTTGATACAAATTTTCTGTAGAGACACCATATGTACAAATTACAATTTTTTTGTTGTAATTTACTGAAATATTGATTTGATCAAATTTAAAACCAAAATTAATTCAAGAAAAATTACTCAACACATAAAATAAGCAAGTAAAATTTTAAAAATCTTAATAAGTTATCAAGCCATAAATTTAGTAAATTAAAAGAAAACTAACAGTACGAAGATAAAACAAGTGTTTTCCACTTTTAATTTTCAACAATTTTCGGAGAGCGGGAAATGCAAAAATGTGCCTACCTAATTTAAACCTAAAAGTTTTCTTAAATTTACAGCGGTCAAATAGCCTGAATAAGAAATTTAAGAAATCAATATTTTATAAAAGTTATAAGCTAATAATTAATAATCTAATACAATGCTAAATCATTAACGTTTATTTTATAAATGATTGAATTGCGAGTTAAATTTAGCAACTTAACAACCCACTACTATTTATACTATTAGCAACAGTCAAAAAATCCAAATAATAGCACACGGAGATGGGCAAGCCACTACATATTTTTAAACGCAGCCAAGGCAATCTGGACAGGTACCACGTTCCTGTACGACTCGGGCTGGATAAAAATCTACATCCCACTTGCAGAATCGCTTTTTCGTTCTGATCAAAAGAAAGAATTACTGTAAAATAATTGATCCAAAAAGTTACTGCTTATTAAGAATTCAACATATTAATAGAAAAAAACATAAAACAGAAATATCGTTTGTGCACCGTTATTTCTCCAACACAACGAACTCAAGCGCCGCTTACAACGTGCAGTAAATGCCAACTATGCCAAAGAAATACCACGCGGAAAGTACGATTGCGAAAGGCGCTAATGGTACTTTAATTTCTAAAAAAAAATTATTAATAATATTTCAACAAAATATTGAAAGTAAAAATGTCTCAAATAATTTAAAGTTTAAACGCTTTTTGACTGGATAAGAAAAAAAGAAGAAATACATTTTATTTTTAAAAATAAAATGCCTTAAATCATTTCAAACCCAAAAATAAATGTGAAGAAAAATATTTTGCCTAATATTGTAGAATAAATATTAATGTCAAAAAATATAGAAAAAGATAATTTCGTGCCCTTTCATTATTAAAAGAATTAATAATTTTCTTATGATATCTTTAAATTAACCAATTAATTCCGCATAATACATATAATAAACAATAATTCACTTAGATTAAATACAGTTAAAAATCCTAAGTGCAGATTTAAAATAACAAAAAAAAATGTTCAAACCAATAATGCGATAAAAATTAATCCCTTTAACTGCATTTACGCTGCAATTAAACTCAAATTCATCATCAAATAAATTTACTCATAATTACGGATTTTTAACAAATCAATCAAAAAACAATATTAGAAAATATGTAATCATAAATTGATAAAGATATGAATAGATACAAAAAATTTTAAAGCCCTGACACGACGTGATAATCATTATAAAAAAGTATCCAGAAATATGAATAAAAATGATCTATTTTATAAGTAATTGAACCAACAAATATTTATAAAACATTACATGATTAGAGTAATAAAAAAAAAATGATTTTAGTAAACATAAAAAGCCGCTCAATTCAATACCTAATCAAAAAAATCCCAAATTTAGGAATTCACGATATAGAAATTATATTAACTTCCCGTCTTCATGAATTAAAAAAATTATTGACCAAGTAATCACTTAAAATATAAGTTGAAAAAGTTACATACTCATACTAACATTTCTGTGAAGAAAAAGTCATGTTGATTTACAAATAAATTTAATTAACGCAATGCCTGTCAAATAGTGGTGCCCAAGATTGTTACAATTTATGATTTGAACCAAAAGTTTTAAAATAAAATAAAAACACTATAAAATGGTATGACCAAGTTGAATCTATTAAAAGGAAAATTTAACAAAACAACTCAAAGTAATAAAATCCCTATAAGCACATCAAATATTATATTCAAATGTTATACAAAACCAAAATTATAAAATTAACCAAACAATTTGGTTTAAAAAAAATTGAATATATCGCCGTAAGTTAGCCTTTTTGCCAATAGAGGACGAAAACGCCGTCCTTTCACGTGTGATTGTAAATGGAGCTTCAGAGTCAGGTCAATGTTTGTAATTATTAAAAAAAATTTTGATGTAGAACAAAATGCTAATGTTAAGGGACGGCATGGACAAGAAAGTTTTGTATATATGAAACTATAATAATAAACAAATCTGTTATCAGATTCGCATCTTTTGAATACATATAAAAATAACATCAACAAGTTTTATGATGAGAAAAAGTGCATTAAAGCTCAAGAGGAGCTTTCTTTAATATAAAAATATTTATGTATTAAAAATGCCAAAAATTTTTAAAGCTAATTTTTAGCTCAATTAGTGGAAAAGATTCATTAACTCATCAATTCACATAAATTGGAAACACAAAAAATTTATTACAATAGTATAACAACTCATTTATTCAATAATAGCGTAGACTTTTGACGGTAACATCGACCGACATAAAACATTCTAAACATTTTTCACGAAACGACTCAAACGGATGAAGAACAAATTCCTGCCCTCATGATGGTTCCTATATAAAGTTTTGTAAATAAACAAACGTATTATCGTAAAAAAATGATCAAAATGTAAAAAGTTTATAATAAAGAAAACAACAAAAAATAGATAAAATTATAATTAAAAAAAATTTAAATTCCAAGTCTTATTTGTTACTTAAGAAGTAGCAATACAATATTTACTAATTAATAGTATAAAAACATTAAACTCCGAGAGAGTAGTAATAATGCCATCATTAGTAAAATTGTATTTGCTGTAATCTAATGCCCTCAAAGCCCCGCGTTGCGCCGCCTCCGTTAAAGAAGCGGCGCATGTTTTCATATATTTTGTTGTAACGTAGTCAATATAAAGTGAGAAGCAGTTTCTGCTATCATTAATTTTAGTTCTCTAAAATTTTTGTTACAGCGTTCCTTTTATAATTTATGACAAAAATTAAATTTCAAAATATTAAAATTCATAATTAGGGCCGCTAATTATATGGAAATCCATATTTTTTTTGCGCACTCGGAACAGCGTATAAATGCCATAAATAGTGTTTTTAACTTTGGTTGAAGCTTCTAGAGCCCATTTTATAATCCATATTTTCCATATTTTTCCATATTTCGCGATTTTTATCCATATTCCATATTTTTTCCATATTTCGCCATTTTTCAAAAAATTCCTTAACAAAAATGCAATAAAAACGAAAAATACACCCCTAAGTATCGACTTTTTCAAAATTTTCAAAAATTTACACCCCTAAAAATTGATTTTTCAAAATTTTCAAAAAATGCACCCCTAAAAATTGACTTTTTCGTGACTAAAAATTCTGCCACCAAAAAATTAAAAATTTTTAAAATTCTGCCTAATTTCAAAAATTTCTCTGAAATGCCTGTAATTTGCATATAAAAATTTTTATTTTCTCTTATTACTTCTATTAGGAAATCTTGCCCATTTTTTGCAATATTTGAAAATTTTTATCCATATTTCGTCCATATTTTGCAATTTTTGTCCATATTTGGTCCATATTTTGCAATTTTTCATCCATATTTTATGGCCATATTTCGAGATTTTTTGTCCATATAATTAGCGGCCCTAATCATAATGTAAAAAAAAACCAATAATAAATATAAAATCATCGTATTTTAAATAAAAACAAAAATTGAACGTCCAACAGAATGGCCAAACAAATTCCCAAAATTCATTCTTTTTGATCTGCGTTGATGTATTATTAAATTTACAAAAATAATTATTTACGTGTGCATGCGCAATAATGCTGATTTGCTAATTATAACTTATATTGATTATGCGCTGAATTAAATAATTTTTAATAACATTTGATAAATATTGACTTTTTTAACGGATAACTTTTCACTTTTTTATTCTACTTCTTAAAATATTCAAATTTAGCCAAGAGCGAAATTTAAGCGGTGTAATTGTTTGACGACGAAAAGGAATGCCGTAGGTTTGCACATTGTTTTCACAAAATATAAAATGAGATAATGTTTAAAAAAATATTATGAAATTTTAAAAATTGACATGATTAGCTCTTTTCAAATAATTTGAGCAAATCCAACTAAAATAAATAATATATAGCTTCTTATAAATAAAGTATTTTGAACTTTTGGAAAGACAGCGTTGTGTCGACAAAGACCTTGAGGGCGAAGGTCAAAGGGTGCAAAAGGTAGCGTCAAATGGTCAAGTTTTACATTTGGCATTGAATTAATTAAATATTTACTCGTCGACAATTCAGAATGGCCAAATATCGCAATAGGTATGTAACAAAAAAACTGAATAAAATTCAAAATAAAGAATTTGCAAAATTTAACGCTGGATATTTGATAATTTAATAAAAAATATTAAATTCAATAAAAATAGATATAATAAGACCATCGTAGAACGAAGTGTTGAGCATACTTTTAAATGTAATTTAAAACATTATAAATAATAAACCACCAGCGGCGTCGATGATCCAAAGATGAATAAATATTTAATAAAATGATTAATAAAAAATAATCTGATACAGTGCGCGTCACTTAAAAAATCATTTAAATGCTACGAAATAGAATTATTTCAAAAGTTAGATTATGTTCAAGATAAGAAACCCAACAATAAATAAGTTTATAAATAAAAAAATATAAAAAAGCAAAACAATAGGCATCCCCGAAAATTAACTTCATGAAAGCAGACTGCTTAATGCAAAAGATTAATAAATAGTGAGAAGCCATAAGGCAACTAAAACTCGATATACAGGAGTCCAACATTATCTTTTAATTCACGCATGCGTTGGCGGCAAAGAATTAAAATATTAATGTAAACACCAGTTGTTTTAAACTATATATATTCAAAGAATTTTGACAAAATATTAATTAAAACGATCCTTTAGAAAATTTAAGTAACAATTCACAAAAGCGATTAACACTAAACATAAAAAATGTAATTTAGTAAAAAATCAATCTGCATTAAACAATATTTTTAATAAATTAAAAAATTAAATTTTATTGATCGCAGTTTTTAATTCTAGTAACAAATTCAGTGAAACGAAACATGAGCGGCGCGATCAAAATCGGGGAATGAACAGCGACCATCCGAAATTGAAACATTATTGTCTTGAAAATGTAATGGCAAAAAAAGCAAATTTTCAATTGCTTTAAAATTTCAATTGTAAAAATAAATAATAATAAAACAACAATATTGACAAAATTTTGATTGTAATTATTAAAATGGTTTAACATCTTGGCACTTTAATTTTAATTCTTAAATACATAAATTAAAAAACGACTGCAACGTGAAAATGGAAAGACATGATGACTTC